>RJWH01000038.1:1150758-1273220 GCA_004363575.1 Solenodon paradoxus
GAGAGAGAGAGAGAGAGAGAGAGAGAGAGAGAGAGAGAGAGAGAGATTGAGAGAGAACCTTGGAAATCACCTTTGTAAAACTCACATTCCTCCTTTCCTAACACTGTTTTCTGTATGTGAGAAGCATCTTAAAAATAAAACTGACCTTTTAGGAGGGACAAAAAAAACAGCTTTCTGGTTATCAGTCTTGTCAATGTCCCGTTCTATTTTTGTCCTCTAAATGTACTTGACTGGGGGGAAAACACTGTTTTTAAATTCTTGCATATTGTAGATGTATAAAAAGTGAGAGGTAAGGTGTATAAAGATCATTCTCTCATTTACTGATTTGTTGTTTTTAGTTTTTAGACAGGGCCACCAGCAAGTAGAAAAGAAATAATTATATTCTATAGCAAAATTAATATAAAATGAATAAACTAACATTTACGGTAAACCTATTATGGACGAGACTGTGCCAAAGGGTTACTTTCATACATAGTTAGACATATGGATAGAAACATAGATGCTTACAGAGTGGTCAACTCTTTTACAAATGTTACTTCATTTTATTCTCACAAATTCCCTATGAGTCAATGGCGTCTCCACTTTATGGAAAGTGATACACTGTGAGAGGTCATGTGGTAAAGTGACTTGCCACAGGTCAGATGGCTAGCAAATGTGTATTTTTCACCTGAATACTGGTGAACAGAGCATGAAAATGTGAGCAAATTTACTAATTGTGGATATTTGATCATTAGTCAACATTCATTCATCCAACAAATTTTTATTGAGCATCTTCTATGTGCTGGGCATTTTTGCTAAGTGTTTGTATATAAATCCCTGCTCTCATGGAGCTTACAGTCTCTTCTCTTACAGAAGGAACAAGATAATGAACAGAGCAAATAAATGAGTACCACATGGTGACAAGTCTTAGGAAGTAAGATATAGTAGGTTGAGCAGAAAGAGAATGACCATTAGAAGGACAAACAAAAAACCATTACTCCATCTGAAGCCGCAAAATCTGCCTCATTTTTCCTTAAAATTCAGGGGAAAATATGTTTTATATTTTATTACTGGCATGTTTTATCCACAGAGAAGCTAACCCATGTAATTAAAGAAATTTTTTAAGTCTCCATAAGGGGGCTTCATATTGTAGTATTGCAGTCCACCATGAAACAGCATCTAAATTACAGTCCCACTTTTTCAAGAAAGAATCAGAGACAATCAAGTCAGGTCATTGCTAGTCTCTGTAAAATATAGATGAGAAAGAACACTGCTGAAATGTCTTTGAAAGTCTAATCCCTACATTCAGGTAGAACTCTTTTGTGACTTTGCAAAGTAGGTCATGTCTTTTAAAGATAGACAACTTATTTTTGCTGAATATGGCTTACAACTAAGCCTTGAAAGAATTCTAAAATTACACTTTTAATTATGTGTATATAATTACTATTCATTTGTGGCATAAGTATGTCATTTCATATCTATTGCTCTTATCTATGGGATAATGCAATGAATTCCTTGGTCATTTTTTTGCCTCTTTCTGTGGGCAGGAACTAATTATAATGTATGTACTTCTTGCAGAAAGCCCCACATTTGATCATCCTGCTCATCTATTCTGCTATTTACCTACAAAACAATATTCCTTTAGAATATAAAGCTAAGACTCTGGAGCCATCTGAACAGAGGGGAAGAGAAAACAAGGGGCCCGCAGGAACAGCACTCTGTATGTTTAACACCCAGCATCTCAGGAAAGTAACTTTTGCCCTCACGCTTGGTATCTCTGATTTGAAGTCCAGTACTTATTCCATATATTTGCATGTCCCAATGAGAGGTGTGGATACTATGGTATCTATGGTATGGTGAGACTTGAAAATATTTTAGGTAGTACAGCAAACATAATAAATATATGCTTATTTTAACAAATATTGCAAAGTATATAAATGGCATCTTAAACCCATAATTTCTCTAAATGTAATATCTAGAAAAATCAAAGAAGCAGTTAAGTGAAAGAAAAGTTAGTCCACTTTAAAAAAAGTCCTAGTTAGGGACAAGCTAGGTGGCATGCTGACATGGCAAACGCCATAGGGGTGGCACATTGGAATTAGTTGGGGTGAATAAAGTCTGCACTGTGGTCTTCAGTCACCACAAGCCCTGCTTTCTCAAAGATGATCACTGTAGTCCTTTAATTCATTTTCTTTTTGAAGCAGTCTACTCCTTTTTTTGAAGAGAGGAGGAAGGAAGAGAAAGAGAAAAAAAGCATGTTTTTTATGTATTGTTTATTTAGGTTACCCACCCTGGCCTTGGGTCTCAAACCCTGGTCCTTGGGCTTTAGCTAGCCCACACAGCAGTGTCTCAGGCACCTGAGCCACAAAGACACACCCTCTTCGTTTTCTGACAGCCTCCTCTGCTCACATCTCTTTGTGCCCACACAATGTTCTCTTCCCCAGGGGTAGATTTCATAGCTGAGCCTGCCCTGTGGGAACCCTGCTAATGTGAGTCTCGAAGGCAGCATTATCTGGCTCTTGAACTCTTTTTGTTGAGAGGATAAAAGACCCTCCCAAAGTTTCTCATACATAAAAGTGCCTCCTACATCTTGGGGGGCTTCCTCTCATTCTTTTCTGGTTGCATCTTCAAACAAAGAGAGTATTTCAGTGTTACCAGGGAACCGAAGTTGAATAGACATCTTCTTGCACTAGGTGTCTGATACCTAAAACTATCTCGAACAACTTCAAAAATATTTATTTGAAGACTTTTTATGTGACCCTGTTTCTTGAAGGAATGTGACTCTTTTATCTTTTGCTAGCACACATGTACAGACAAGGGGAGGGAGCGAGAGAGAGGGAGAGAGAGATGGGGGGGTAGACAAGAAGGAGGAGGAGGAAGGGAGAAGGGAAGGCGAAGGAAAGAAGGAGGAGAAGGAGGAGGAGAGAAGTAGGAGGAGGAAAAAGAGAGGAAATAGACCTCCCTTGGTGGTGGCTGTACTTCCCATGATTCAATCCTACCCAGATCCATTTTGCACTGTGCACTTCCACTATTTAGCACTAGGTCAATCACAGAGGAAAAGGATTTAGAACCAGAGTGGATTCCAAGTTCGCCCTTTACCAAAGTTTCAAAGTGACCTTATTTGAGTTATTCCTCTTTGCTGAGCTTTGATATCCTATAAAATGGGGAAAATTGCATTTACAGGGTTAGTATAAGGAGTAAGCGGGAATGTATAAAACCTGTGTACTACTTAATAATTTATATTTGCTTAAAACATTTCAGAAAAATAGTATAAGGTAGCTTATGAAACAAAACTGTCCAGTAGCTTCAGGCATGGCTGTTTCGAAGGAGGCATCAAGCAGTACCATTTAGGATCTGTCTGTTTCTGTGTGTCTCTGCTTTTCTCTCAGTTGGCTTCATTCTAGGGTGGGTCTTTTGTACTGTAAACAAGAAAGTCGCCACCTACTCTTGGCTTTCATGACATCAACTCAACACATCAGTCTTAGTCCATTCATGCCTCAATAACTTATAAACAACAAATTTTTCTCACATTTCTGGGTACTAGAATTTGAAGATCATGGTGCCAACAGTTTTCATCTGTGGTGAGCACCCACTTTCTGTCTGTGTCCTCACATGAAAGAGGTGAAGGAGCATTGTGGGGCCTCTTTCATAAGAGCATTAACCCTATTCATGAGGCCTCCACCCTCATGACCTAAGTACTTCCTAAAGGCCCCAGTTTTGGGCATTAGGATTTTGACATATGACTGGGGGAACACAAACTTGTAGAACATAGCAACTCCCAAAGGAAAGACAACTCTTCCTCAATGGTTCCTTCAACAATCCCAACATCTTACCACATTGAGTCAAGTGCTCAACCTCCTGCCAGTCCTGATGATCAGGTGATGGGATATACTGATGACACAGGCCTGAGTCACATGATCCTGTAAGCTAAGGATGGGGTCTATGCTCTCCCAAGTCAGATGGACTCATGGTAGAAAGGGGAGTGTCCTCCAAGATAAATAAGGTGCTGTTATCTAATAACCTATAACTGTAACAAACATGCTGTCATGTACTATATTACTGTACTCAGTAGTAGAATGAAGATGAAAGCATTACTCAGATATGTTGAAAGAAGTATCCAATAATTTTTAACATCCAAATGTCTTTCACTAGTTCCCCTTACTAATGACAGTATCAAGTTATCAGAGCTGTATCATTTTTATTCTGACCAAATTAACTAAGAACCTGCTCTTTTGAAAAAAAATTTAAAAATTGCAGCAAAGTGGCTGATTTAGTTGTTTTTCCCCCCCTCTTTTGGGAGTCCTAGTGTAACCTTTGTAATTTCTTCTCTGGGGAAAAGGGCACTGACTAGGGAGTATCATGTATGGTATGATGTGTGTTTTATGTATGACCTAGACCTCAGTTACCGCATCCATAAAGTGACAAGGTTGATATTTATTTCATAGGTTGTATTAAAAATGTGATGAAATAATAAGTAAAACAACAAGGAAAATAGTTCATGTGAATACAGTGCTTAATATTTTTTCTCCTCCATCAAAATAAAGGGCTCTTTTATTACAATCCTGATGTTTAAATAAGTGTACGTTAATTAGTTTCATGGAATTTGAAGTCTCAAATATATGTCAGATTTGAATCAAACTAATGTACATCCTGTACTCAGTGGTAGCACTAATAATTTTGCAGTTTAATCCTTTGAGACATTGTATTTATCCAAAGTAACAGTGCAGGATCATTTAAATTCTGGGATCTCCGAGCATGATGGCATCAGGAGACACGTAAAATAAGAGATACTCCTCTGGCATAGAGGAAGACATGTATGTTGAGGACAAATGATTAATGAAATTATTTTAAAAGCTTTACGATTATACTTCTAATGTATTACCTTAGTGACAGTTATCTGCCCAGAACATGTCTGATTTGTATGTTTAAAGTGAAGATAAAAACAAAACTCTTTCTAAGGAAATTTGCTTTCTAGTCAATGTAACTGACATACAGTTCTTTTCACAATATGGAAAATTTGCAGCAATTTTCCATACACCTCAATCACTACTTGCAATTACTTGTAGATTTACCTTTCAAATTCTGTTTTGACAAAAATGCAATCAGCCTACCAGAGGCTAGCCAGAGTCTTATCAGCAACATTTCCATGTGTTGCTTTTTTTTTCTTTTTTTTTTTTTTCTTTCAATTTTACCACAATACAGTAAGGGAGATGCTATTCTTTCCTTTTGAATTTGAAAAACTGAGATTCTGGAGAAGTTGCATGACTTGTCTAAAGCCACACAGGCAGTAAAGCAGAAAGCCCAGATTAGCACACCCAGGTTGGCCCTCCTCTAAATCCAGGGCTCTTCTCCTAAAGTATTGGTAGCAAACTCTGAACAAAAATGGAGTTTTTGATTTTTCACATTTAACAGCACCTATCTTCATCAGGATTTCTACAAGCTGAACAAATTGATTTACAAGTTATTTATAGAAATCATTTCACCCATCACTGAAAGCAGCCTTTGCAGAGCTTTTCAAAAGCGGACAAAAATATTGCCTGGCAATTTAATGAAATGGGAAAAGGAGAGAGAGTCATTGTTGGAAAGTACAAAGTGTTTACATACACGGGGGGCAGAGCGATGACTCCCCACTGAACGGCCGCGGCTGCACATGTAACTAACACAGGCTCTTTCAGTCATTGCCTGGCGCCTCTCGTGGGTTTCAGCTCCTGACTGAAGCATTTGTCACTCAAATTACAGGGTCCAAAACCAGTCCTGTAGCTTGAGGTATTCATCAAGACAGTGGAAAGTAGGAACTGGTAGAAAAGCGGAGTTCGACTCAAGGGGAGCAAAGGTCAAAGCCAGAGAGTGAGTCCTAAAGTCAAGGGGAAATACTACCGTCTGGGGCAAGGGCAAACAACAGGAGTGATTGATGACATGAAAACCTTGGAAGCTATGAGGCAAGCTGAGGAACACGTCCTGGGACATGTTGAAACCGTTGTTTCAGAATGAGAACAGGACCATCAGGAGGACATCAGAAACCCTCTCCCTGGCACGCACTGCCCAATCCAGAAACCACCCAAATGGACTGAAGAAACGTACTTTTCTATGTGCTTCCTAACAGATTTTACCTTCAAGTCTAAACATGAGTTCCTATAGAGTTTCATAATGGCTTGTTTACTCAAATACTTTATGTCTGTGCACACAGGGCTATACAACACACCACTTTATATCTCCCATACCCGAAACATAGTGAGTTTATCATCCACGCAGGCTACCATGATGTGGTCAGCGTGGAACCAGGTTAGAACTCAGCTTGGCAATAGTATCATCTTATCATCTCTTGGGAGGGATTTTCCCAAGTTCCTTATTGCCTTTTCTCCTAACCATTTGGCTTCCATAATGGGAAGAACCATATTCCAGACATCAACAGGAATAGAAGAAACTTACCACTCTGGAACAACCCAAATGCTCAAAGCTTGCCTTCTCTTGTCATATAGCCTCAGGGTTTCACTGTTCTTAGTTTTTGACCATTGTCCTGCTCAGTTATATTGTGGGATGGTTAAGTGGTCCTCTTCCCAGGACTGCTTGAGGACATATGCATCATTTCTCTTTGAAATCACAGAAACTGATTTCAACACTCTTGGTCAAAGGGCAGCACTGGGACTTTCTGAACAGAGGTTTTCTCTAAGGACATCACTCTGGTTCTAGAGAGAGAGACCCCTTGTAGGAGGGGGTCTCCTTTCCTTTAGCTGCAGCATCATGATTTCCATGAGGGGAAAAGATCTGTGCTTTCTTTAGCATGCACTACAAATGAAGGAAGACTCTGTTTCTCCTGACCCTTGAAAATTTGGATGAAATCACACATCACACAGAGATAGAGAGAGAGAGAGAGAGAGAGAGAGAGAGAGAGAGAGAAGCAACCTTGAGTTGATTGGCCCTGTAGGGAGATTTTCCATCACTTCCCGTGCCCAGGACCCCAGACACCCTATGTCTATTATTTCTAAATTTGAATCTTGATTTTCTTTTGATTCAGTGAGTTCTCCCATTTCTTTCTACTAACTTCCCTTTTTCAAGTTATATAGAAAGTTTCTTTTGCATGTAACCATAGAATCCTAAGGGCTGTCCCCCAGGAAAGAGATGGTGAGGAACCAGAGGCTCAGGAGGAATAGTCAGGAAGAAATCAAAGAGGCATGTGGCGCCCATGTGTCCAGGAATTGACTCCCAGTCTTGTGTCCAGGGCATCAGGTCACCAACAACTTTCTTGGGTGCTTTCCAACAATATATATGTCAAATGCTCCATTTAGCCACAGGAAAGATGCCCTCTTTGTATGAAACTACAGTTATGTTTGCTCTGAGCTAGATTCTCTACCCAGTGAAGTGATGCTTGCTTCTGCAGATGCTGTGATTGGAAGCTGCCAATTAATAGAAGTAGAGAAATTCAGTAAGCATTGTTTGGTTAATGAAGTTTTGGTTGGCCACATCTTTCATGAAAAAATAAGAAGTTTTTTTCCTGGAGATAAAATAGAGAAGAATTTTCAGTCAGGATTCTGATTGCTGGGTATGTCACGCAGGTCATCTGATCAGAATGGCAGCATATGACCAGACAAGATAGGCATCATGTTCTCTGGCTCCTTCCATTTCCAGAAGGACAGTGAACTCCTCTGCACCTTTTCAAATACATCTCAACCTCCATGTCATCTGCCTGAAATATGCTCAATTCCCTATGCTAAGTCTCCCTGCTTTTACTGTCACCACACTCTAGGAATGCAGTCCTGTATTTCTCCCTTTCCAGTTGTCTCTGTTCTTATCCATCCATCTCTCCCACTAATCTGTCAACTCCTTGCCTGTGGGGGCTTTGCTTCAGGTGTTTTCACTACAGTATTTATTACCGTGTCTGGCTCAGTAGTTAATGTATTGTTCTTGAAAGAGATCTGCTCTTCTCTTCTTGGTAAATTTCCTGCACTAGAATTTTACATCAGCATTGTGCTAGGAATAAGGTTTGTGAAGCTAGATAGTCACTGTGGCTTCATGATTCCACTGGACCTTGGATAATCTACATTCCTAACATAAACCTTTTTTAAAAAACAGCTACTTTCAGTTTTATTTTTAAAAGTCAATCTCAATCTGACACAGTGTTGTCAATCAATACATAAAGTAAAAAGAATGGAAAATGGATGTCAGCCATTACTTTCTTAGGGAGTTTTCCTTCGGGAAACTGTGTTATTTCTGGGGCTTAGTATTGAAATTCTTTTCCCTCTGTAGTTAAAATTTAAAGGAAGGGAAAAGAGTCATAGAGGAGAAGATTATTATTTCAAGAAGCTGACATCTTATTCCTTCAAGTGATCATTAGTGATTTAATTTAATACCTCTCCCATTTGGGCTTGCAGAATAGCCAAACTTTTACTCAGCTGCCTCAATTCTGTGTGTGTGTCTGTCTACTGCCGGTACCCAAAGGAACACTAAATATAATGTCATGTGTGCCACCTGAGATACTGAGAATCTTTTTTCTTTTTAAAGAAGGGGCAAGCAGGAATGAAGGTAAGTGGGCAGGCAGGCAGGAAGAGAGAAAAGGAAGAAGCACTTATTTTATTTGGTTGTCCATCACTCGTTGTTTCCTGGGACCCCAGGTCTTGAACTAGAGACCCTGTGATATATGTGGAGTGCACTTGGTGAACTAAACAGCTAGGCTACCGGGGTTCATCAACATTGAGAATCTTAACTCCTGACCCAGGGAACATTTCTAAGATGTTCATCACTATAAATCAGCACTGTTCAAATTAGAATTTCATCTCCGGTGAATATTCACAGAAAGCACAGCCATGATGCCAGTTGACACGTTTCAGAGACCCCAGTTCTGATTAGCCAGTGGCAGAGAAACCTGCCTAAGAAATGTCAGCAGTAAAATGACACTGGTGGATTTGGTGGAAGAAATTATGATAAATCACTCTGGCGGAACCCATCAATCAGTGCCTATTTCTATTGCGTGATGAGTTGTCTTTGCAAACTAGCATTTGCCACTCTTCTCTCAAATATTCTGTAAACATGATATACTGTTTCCAGATAAAAGTTGACTGAATTAGTCTCTAGAGAATGAAAGTAAATGATCTCTCCATTCATTAATCCAGGGCTCCTCAATATGTGTTTGTAATCTTGTTAACTGAGAACACAGCTAATAGCCCAACCTGCCATTGCTGTATCAGAGGGCCCATCACTTTCTTTGGTGGCCATGCTACATAGAGAATGTCTTGCCCTCCAAACTTCAGCTGAGCAGTCTGAACAAGGTACAAAAGGAAACGGAGACACCAGAGCTCCAGAAAGACCCATTTTCTCCTCTGGGCACAAAATGGTAGGCAATCTGCACTGCCCCAGGCCTTAGTTTGGTCAAGCCAGGGGATATAGCAGTGAGCAGAAGAGATGATAGTTCCTACTCTCTTGGATATTACAGTCCAGAGGGGGGAAGCTGAAAACAAAACAAAATAAGTAAATTGGATAAGGTGTTAGCAGGTGGGAGGACAGGTGAGCAGGCAGGCAGGAAGTATTCCAGAGAAAAAGATCAAGGTCAAGACCTGGAGGTGTCACTGAAGAAAACATGAGCTAGGATGGGGAGGTCAGAGTTAAAGTAGGTGTGGAGGGCACGTCTTTTTGGAGGGCCTGTGTAAGAACTCTGGCTTCTCTGAGATAGGAGCTACTGGAAGGTTTCCAGCAAAGGAGAGGCATGTTCTGACAACATTTTGTACAGAGTCGCTCTGGCTGCTCTGCTGAGAATGGGTTAAGAAGAAACAGGAAGAAGGGCCGAGGAGACCAATAAATAATTCAGAAGCTTTCCGTGATGGACCTGGTGGTTGAGGTGGAGTTAAAAGCAGTAGATTCTGGATGTATTTGAAGCACACACACACACGCAAAGAAATATAAAGTCAGCAACTCAGCAAAATTTCTGAATATTTATTACATTAACTTTTGATGAGAAAGAAAATTCATCACTTGTTTTATTTGTGAGCTTATCAAAATTGCAAACTTGAGTTTTCAAATGTTTTGAAGCCATGAATATTTGCCTTAAATTATCTGTTGTCCTGTGACAGGCTTTTAGGGGTAAGCAATATCCAAGTGAAAACTATGCTCTCAATTTTAGCTATGAAAATTATATATGGAGAATGAGAGAACGTGTCTGCATTTCCCATAAAGTTTAAGAAAGTGAAATTACAGCTTATTGATTACTGATTCACTTTATTTTATTTTTTAGAGAATAAAAAGGAGGAGGAAGAAGAAGCATTTGAACAAGAAAAGGAGAGGAAAGGCAGAGAGGAGAAGAAGAGGAGAAAGAAAGGAGAGGGAGAGGAGAAGGAAGGGAGGAAGAACTTTTATTTTGTTTGTTCATTTTGGTTGTTCACCCATATCCCATCCCAACTTCCAACCTGATCCTTGGGCTTTACATGGTCAACACCCCAGCCACAAGCTCAGCTCTGGAGTCACCTGTTGTGCCTGAGTTGTTTTAATGAATAAAAATTGTGCCAAGAAACAAAGATTTTTCAGCAGAACCTCATAACTATAAAGTAGCTGCTGCAGCTCCAGAACTCATGTGTGGTCAGCTGCCTTTATTTTCATCCCTGTCCTCAGCCCATGGAAGACAGTAGGTTTGTCCATTGTAAGCATCTGAGATACACTCTTCTCTCAGGGTGCACTTCCATGTCTTTGCATATCCATGGCTTCCATACAGAGTGACCAGTTCTCTACTACACAATTTGCCTAAGGGACATCTTTTCTGAAAGCTTAGATGTTTCTCCTAATGCTTCAATTGCTTACCCACCCCATTCTAGTATTACTTGTTAATAGATTTCTGTATTTCTTTCTCTCTAGATGGTGAACTACCTGATGACAGGAACTGTATTACATAGGTCTATAGTAATAGATTAGAATGATATTGTCCAACACACAGTGTGTGTTGAATTAACATTTGGTTGAAAGAGCTCATAATATCTAATCATTTTTTTAGATTATTGCATTTGCAGGAATTAACTAAGATTCCATTATGTGACAATAAGAATGACAATCATTTATTATGAACCTGTTTCCACAGGTGCTCCCATACTGAGCTAGTTACCATACAAATATATCACAGTTAGTTCTTTGGCAACCCTATGAAGAAGATATTTCTATCCCTATTTTATAAATAAAGCCACTAAGATTCAGATGGGTAAACCAGTAATATATATGCAATTCTTAGAAATGGTCAAATGGAAAATTGAAAGAAACTAAAGACTCTACTTCTCTTTGAAATGTATAAATAAGCTTGTTATCAATGTATAACTTGTTAGGTTAAAACCTGCCATAATAAGGCCTTTAACAACACAGACTTAGATGGGACAGAGGTGCTGCCCCCTATCCTGTGCCCAGTCCCTGCCCTGTCAGGATGGTGGCATTGTCTTGAGGGTTTGAAGGCAGTATTTGACCATGATTGCCTGGTGATCATTTGAAGCTCCTTTAGCTATTATAAGTCAGTTGTATGTGTTCTTCTACCTATACTTTTTATGGGTTTATGATAAATAGACTAACCAAAAGGTATTTTTCATTAACCTTCTAACTCACAGCTCCACATTTTACACAACTGATTTTCTTTTCCCACTTTTCATGTTATGGTGAATGGAACATTTCTGTATTTACTTACTTGGAAGGGCTGTGAGTTTGCAGCATCACTTAATAGCTGATTCTTATCAATGCTGCAAAGAATAAGAAGGTATTTAGAGGAAATTCATGATAGTTTCTCTTAGATAAGTAGTCTTTTCATTCCTGACATTTTAATAGACTTTTATTTTCGTGAAAATTTGACCTAACAAAATATAGGTAAATATGAGCTACTTAGGATTTAGCTGAAAAGACAAAGTATCCATATTGTGTTCAGTATAAAGAAATCTTTCGACATCTTCTTGACATGCTACAGTAATGCCTCTGATTTTCTTTGTGTGAAAAGTAAAATGCAAGAAATAAGAACAAAAAAAATAGAACTGCTGTGTGTATTAAATAGAAATCAAATGTGACAGTAGACAGACAAGTTACAGAGAAATTGAAAGGCAAGAGCTTTATTTGGTTACCTGAAGCACTTCATAAGTTTATCTGCCTCGGCTGCTTAAAAGATATTATAGTCCACAGATGCATGCAAGCGGGGTGCACATTCCTATTTGTAAATCTTCCTGCTGGATAGACAGCAGCTGAGTGGGGTACAAAGTTTCTTACAAAGATAAATGTAAGAGAGGTTCTCTGAACTGCATAAACTAGTGTCTTAGGGTGGTGTGGTGGAAGGAATGCAGAATCTAGTGTTGGAATATAAAATGGAGGCAGCAACTATAGTAGACCTACTCTGTGCCAGGTCTGCTACCTACATCATCCCTTTTAATATTCAGGACAAACCTAAGAACTGGTATTATTAGCTCAAGAGTTCTGATGAGGAGAGAGATCAAAACGTTTGAGTCATTTGCCTAAAATTATAAAGCTAGTGTCATAGAGATAGGCCGTGAGACTAGGACAATCTCGTTGAAGTTACATCTTCTTTCTAGAAGAAAGAACTTTGATGCCTGGAGCCTGACTCTTATCATCCATGTTCATTGCTTGTTGTGTAGGCTTCAGTGTGTGTGTATATTTTATATTTATTCCTTTCATATAGTCTTATACATGGATTTGCTTATAGAATATATGTATATATTTTATATACTTATTGTATCAATTTAGCTTCATTTACAAAATATAGGCTACCATATAATATAGTATTACATATACATATATTACACGTAATTTAATATAAAATGTATATGTATAATTTTTAAGTATACCACCATTAAAAGTTTTCTTCACTTTAATTTGAATTTCCCTAATAAAACTTCTTTGTTGAAAATGCTGAGAAAGAAATCTCTTAGGTTAGGAAACTTACAAATAAAATAATTTATCTCCAAAGCCAAATATGTACCTCAATCAAAAACAAAGTTTAATCTCTTTTTATGTAACTTTTTAATTTGGATGAGATTGCTGATAGTAAAAATGTTCTATAACCGAGAGTCCATTTATCTAGCTGTATTTATTTTCTCTCTTAGTCTTTATCTTACCTAATTTTCAGTGAAACACTGTAAGAACTTTCCCCGCTACGTAAGATATGTAGGTGGAAAAGTGCCTTCATTGTGAAAAAATAGAAAATACTGATTAGCAAACAAAAAGTGCTTATAATTTTATCATTGCTAATGAGAGATATATAGTCTTCCAGGATTTTTAAAGTGTCTAAGTTTTAAATGCCATTTTAGCTTATTCATATACTTCATAAATAATTATTGAGCACTATAATTGGCAAATACTGTTGTTTAGGAAGACTATGAAACAAATATCTATGTTTCTTTTTTATTATCAAAATTCCATAGAAACAGTTAATAACTTTTAATTATTATAGAATTAACCCCATTCTAATTTGACTTCTAAAGGCTAAGTAGCTTGAGGTCTTGGCAGTGTGGGCTGAATTAATAGTTTTTATCAGGACTATTAGAAATGTTCCTAGGAAGGCTATAGGTGTACCAAATACAGATGAAGTATTCCTTATCTGTACCACCTAGTGAGCTGGGCAATGAAGAGCTACTTACAGAGCATATGGGACAATTATCCTCACCCTGAGACCTCTGAGTGTCTGGGCAGTGCCTGGGCAATGTCAGGCTCCTCTCCACCCCAATCCATTTTTGTGGGTCTGGCCATGCTCCAGAGATTGGCAGAGCTGGGATCAAATTCTGACTGTGTGTTCTTAGGAGAATCATGCTATCACTTTGTGCTTCAATTTCCACACATGTAAAATGAGGGTAATTATATAATCCATGCAGGATTGTCATAGGGAATAAATAAAATACATAAATGGCACTCTGTAATGGTAACTATAATAGCTATAGTTATTATTTAATGAATTACAGCATGTATAGAATATCATGAATTTTCACTTCCCAGGTTTCTAGACTATGTAATTATTGTAGGGGGGTTATTTTTATGATACATTAGTAACAAATAACTGTAAGTATGTTGTTGTATGCTCACACTCGGAAGCGTCTATCCCTAATAGCATTTGGAACTCAGTTGTCAAAAAATTACTGAGGTACAGGGCTATGCCAGGCTGGATGAGATAACAGGTTTCCCGACTATAGGTCTCACCTATGCCTAACATCTCAGCTATAACTGAGGAGGGATTTCAAGACTGAGATCTGATGTTCCTGAAGGAAGGAATAAGGCTGTGGGCCTCTGAGAATAGAATGGCACTTCTACTAGGTGCTAAGATTTTCACTAGGGTATTTAAATATCAAAACTCTCCAGACTTAGACCATTCTCTGAGTGTTGTATTGAGAGAGCCCTATCTAACACAGAAAATAATTACTAATGACCAATACCTGCGGGAATTCCTTCAGTGTTTTTCACCCAACACACTGTGATAGGCAGAATAACAGGTACCAAAGATGTTCGTGTCCTAATCCCTGGAACCTTGAATGTATTATGTTACATGGTAAAATGAAGTTAAGGTTGCAGATGGAATTGAGGTTGCTAATCAGCTGATGGGGATATTATCCTGATGGGACTAATAAAATCACAGGTTCTTGAAAGTGGAAGAAGGATTCAGAAGAGGATACTGGAGTGAAGCAATGGGAGAAGGACTCAACCAGATATTTCTGACTATAAGGAGAGAGGAAAAGCCCACAAGCCAAGGAGTGCAGGTGACTTACAGATACTGAGAAAGGCAAGGAAATGGATAATCCTCTGAAACCTCCAGACATATATCATCAGCTTTATTAATATATTGACTTGAGCTCAGTGGGACTCATGTGAGATTTCTGATCAATGGAAGAGTAGCTTAATAAATCCATTTATTTCTTATAGCATCAGTAAAGAACTAATACTTAGGTAAACAGGGAAGCACAATTCTGTTATGTGGAGCTGAAATGTAATGACCATCGATTACTCAGTGGACTTATCACTAATGCCAGCACTGGGTCTAGTCATTCCACTATCCAACTACCCACACCATGCACCATCGGAGAGCCAGCCATGTGCTGCTCATACAGCCTCCAGAGCAAGAGTTGTACTCTCCCTTTCCTCTCTTTCTCTCTCCCTCTCTCTCTCTCTCTCTCTCTCTCTCTCTCTCTCTCTCTCTCTCTCTCTCTCCCTCCCTCCCTCCCCTGTGTCTCTGTCACCCCTCCCCCATCTCCAAACCACCTTTCTCCTGGGTTTAGAGCTCAAAGACTCAGACCCTTGATTACATATGCCTTCGCTCTTCTTGTTCTCTCCTCTTGAGCAGTGAAGAACAATACTTTATAAGATATAATGGTGTATCTTATGAATCTATTCAAGTGTCTATTCATATCCTCTGTCCAAATAAGCCAAAAAAGTGGGAATATACTTTTTTTTCAGGTTTCCAAAGGGTGGAAAGGGCCAACGATATTTAGAAAGCCCTTCATCCTCAAACAGATGAGCTAGTGAAATATGTCACTCATTCATTTAGTCATTTTTTTCAGCAAAATTTTATTAAATAACTTGTGTGCAGAGCATTGTATTGGGACTGTGGCCACACAAGCAAAAAATGGAAAAGATATGATCCTGCATAGAGGCATCTCAGTTTTAAAGATAAATTCTTGCAGAGATAGCCTCATAAGAACTAGAAAATAAGGTCATAGAAGAGACGGGGTAAGAGAGAGAGAGTGAGAGAGAGAGAATGAGAGAGAGAAAGAGGGAGGTTAGAGAGAGTGAGAGAGAGAAAGAGGGAGGAGAGAGAGAGTGAGAGAAAGAGGGAGGAGAGAGACAGAGGAGGGAGAGAGAGAGAGAGAGAGAGAGAGAGAGAGAGAGAGAGAGAGAGAGAGAGAGAGAGAGAGAGAGAATATTATGCAGGAGAACAAACATTATTTCAAACTGGCAAAACAGAAAATGTTTCCAAAAATCAATGACATTTTAACTAAACCTTAGATGGGGAGCAGGACTTCCACAAGAGAGGGAAGGAGAGAAGGACCTCCTTCTCTCAGTAGAAGATGCCTACAAGACTGAAGGCAAGAAGAGCCTTTAAGAAACTCTTATGGAAATTGAAGAATGCTTGGTCCAGAAGGCACAGAGGCCAACAGAGGAGCATCAACATGAAGGCGCAGAAACATTTTGCGCTTTAAGGAAATTGTTCCTGATCTATTGCTTATATTCTTAGAAAGAAGAAGCATGTAGCACCATAGCATCAGGACTGTGGTCTCACACAGCGCTAGAATCAAGTCCTGACTGTTACTAACTAGCAGTGTGATATTAAGAATGACTTACATTCCCTGAACCTCAGTTTCCTCAACTTTAAAATAGATTAGAGTCTGGTGAGATTAGAAAATGAAACAGGCTAGGAGAATATAGATTAGTAGGAGATGATATAAAAAGAAATCACAGTAGACTGTTATCAGTTACTAAATTGGATCAAAATTCACTTAAATAGTTGATGGTTATCTGATGTGTCCAGGCACTAAGCTCTGGGCTGAGGGTGCAGAGATGAATTCTAGACATTCTCCATCCAAGCAGCTGCAGTGTGTCCCAGGAGATAGATGTGTCAATTAAAACTATAAATGCATTGTAAAACATACAAGAGTAGAACTACATCCAAAGTTTCCAGGGGGTACTGAGGTAGCAGTGGGTAAGAAGAAAACATCACAGAAGGCTTCCTCAAGGAGGCATAGCAGAACTAGTGGTGCATATAAAGATGGTTCTCTAGGGTCACAAATTGGAGAAAAACATGTCCGGGCAGAGTCATGTCATAAGGTTGGTAAATCTCAAGTAATACCAAGTGCAGGTTGGGGAGGAAGAAGCCAACTCTGAGGTTCTCTAGGAGGGAACGTTTGATCTTGCAGTCTCTCTATTCCATTCCAAGGAGCTGACCCTCTAGTCTATAGATATTGGAGCCACTGAAGAGCTTCCTTCAAGGAGAGCAAGGAAGGAAATTTAATCAGTTCTCTTGGACTACAGTAGAAGATGCCTACAAGACTGAAGGCAAGAAGAGCCTTTAAGAAACTATTATGGAAATTGAAGAATGCTTGGTCCAGGAGGCACGGTTGAGGATTGGAAAGAAAAGGAGGTGAAACAGTGATTGGAAGGTAGAATTCCCAGATGTGGTGACCTGTCAGATTTGGACAATGAAGACTCAGGACAGCTCCAGGACTCTGGATGATAGAACCATGAAACAAGAAAGGAAATGTTGAAGGAGCAAAATACAGAGGGAAACAACCAATTTGCAGAAGGAATAGCTTTGATCCATCTTTGTCATTATTTCAGCAACTTTTTCCTTTCATTATGACTCAAGATTTTATTTTCTCTTTTTATGTAACTCACTTAGGTTATATATCTAAATAGCAGGAAAATCCAGTTATGTTTCACTAGTAGAAGTATCTAAATTTATCAGTATCTCAGTTGAAAGAACTGGTCCTAATTACTCCAAAGTGTAAGTGCCTATTTTTCATTCATTTGTACTATTTTATTTTAGATAATTTAAGAAAAGGGTAAAAATTATTGTTTGTGTAACTCCAAGAATCTACATATAAATAACACCTGTCATGGTGGACACACTGTGCTTTATAACAGATAAAATGTCCTGGACAAAGAACAGAGCCCCACTTAGGAGCAGTTAACTGTCTGAAACCATGAAAGTCACCATATAATGTAACCTCAGGGAAAATGACAAGATGTCCTACATGGACAAAACTTAATGCTTTTCATAGCCCTTTAGAGGGGAAAAATCAGGGAAGAAAAAGTGCTATTTTATTGCTGGTACATGCTATTCACAGGAATTGTTAGAAATAAACATGTACTCACTATACGTTGGGTTTTAATTCATTTACATTCCCTCTTTAATCACAATTTTTAAATCTCTGCACTAAAAATATTGGATACTATAGATTATGCAACTATGAAGCTGCATAAATTGACAGATGGAAAATAATTTATATTTTCTTGAAATATAGAGGGAGTTTGCTCTGATCCTTATCTACTGTATACCACGCAGTTTCCTCACATGTTTCTTATGTTTCATTGAGGAAATAAAGCAAGTTCCACTCTGCCTCATATGGAAATGATGAGAATCAGTAAAATATATCATTGAAGAGTTCAAAGAAGGAACATTCTATATAAATATTTTATTAAAAGTTAACACTTTATTGTTTACCACTGCTCTTTACATATATTAAGCTGTATTATTATCCTCACTTAAATATTTAAGTTACATTGGTTTAAAACATTATCTGGGTTTCAGATGTATCACTTTACAGTACCAGCAACAGTGTACAAGTGTTCCCCCTTCTCCACATTCTCACCAACACTTGCTATTTCTTATCTTTTTAATAGAAATCACTCTCATAAGTGTCAGGTGATATCTCATTGTGGTTTTGATTGCCATTTCCCTAGTGATAAGTAATGATGAACATTTTTTTATGGTCTTATTGACCACCTGAATGTCTTCTTTGAAGAATTATCTATTCAGGTCCTCTGCCAATTTTTCAATTGGGTTGTTATTTTTGTTGTTGAGTTGTATAAGTTGTTTATATAGTTTGGATTTTAATCCCTTGTCAGACATAAGAGTTGTAAATAGCTTCTCCTATTCAGTATATTGCATTTTCATTTTTATGATGATTTATTTCTCCATGTAGACACTTTTAGTCATTCTCCTCCTACAGATGAGGAAACTGAAACCCAGTAAGGTTAAGTGATTTGCCCAATGTCTCAGAGTGTTTTGTCATACCACCATTTACACTTGCTTTTGTCTGATGCCCTTTGAGAACTCTAAAATCAGTCCATTTCAATTTAGGTCTATGAAGTATAGATCAATCACAGAAAAATACACTCTTCTACTCCCTGTGGCATCACCACCCACCTAGGTACCCAGACCAGAAATCTGGACTTCACAGCCTGCAGCCCCTCACTTGCCCCATATCCTATGTGTTGCAGCCCTACATGTAATTATACTTCTCACACATCTCACAGTCATTGATTTCTTCTAATTTCTCCTGCTACCTATCAGTCTCACCCCAAACTTCTCCTTGAGTCCACATGAGTCAAGTCAAAATCAACTCTTCTAGTCACTTGGACCTGCATCTATTCCAGCCCTACTTCAAGTCCTTTTCCAGACTTGTCTGGAAAATACTTCCAATAGATTTTGCCATTCTTCTGTCACTGCTTCTCACTGACTTTTTCCAGAACAGGAAGATCAGATTTTGCAAGAGTGCATATCTGCAATATCAATAAGCACACACAAGACAGTCTGGTTGTCCTGTGAGGAGAGCATGGCTTTGAATCAGGCAACAGGTGTCTGAGTTTGCTAACATGGCCATAGCAATGTACCACAAAGAGTGGTATTTCTTATCTTGCCCTTCTGGAGGTTAGAAGTCTGTAATCAAGATGTTGGTAGTACCATGGACTTTCTGAAGGCTCTAGGAAAGTACCCTCCCTTGCCTTTTTCTAACTTCTACTGGTTGTTGAGAATCCTTGGTGTTTCTTGGCTTTTAAAGGTTACATCATTTCTATCTAGCCTCCATCTTCATAGACCTGTGTGTGGTGTGTCCTCTATATTCAAATCTCTTTCCTTACAAGAACTCTGTCTTTAGACTTATGAAGTGTATGACCTTATTTTAACCTGATCAGCAAAGATCTTATTCCAAATCAGGTCACATTCACAGGTGCCAGGGATTAGAATTTCAGCATAGCTTTTGGGAGACACAATTCAACCCACTACACCAGGTTTGTTTCTGACCTTGCACATTTTTGAACTTCGGATTTCTCGCTCTTACAGCAAGAATGCCAATATCTAATTTTCAGGGTTACTGTAAACAATAATTGAGATAATGCATGTAAAGTATTTATCACTAATGATAGAGACTACTCAGTAATGGCATCTGTGATTTATAGACAGAATTTTCCTTTTAAAAATTATCTGTAAAAAATTAATCTATAAGCTAACCTAAACCCACCAAAGAAGCTTGCTGTTTAAAGAAACACTACATCGGATCCCTTGTGAAACAAAGCAAATAATTGTTCCTAGTTGATGTTTTTATTCTGATTTCTGTATGTGGTGTCTCCTTAGCATAGGATACACAGGCTGTTAGAAAACAAACCAAAATCCAAACTCAAAAGTTAGGTTTACCCGAGGATGCTAATCTGTGTGGGATGTGAATTTAGACTAAACCTGCAGAAAAAACAACTGAAGAAATCTATCCATCTTCACTCGGAGGTCACAACCCTTCAAGGGGAGAAGCTGCAGCGCTCAGCATGGCAGAGTTCTGAGAGCAGCCCTGCCAAGCTCATTTGCTTCCAGCTTTCCGGCAGCTTATTAGGAGAGACAGAAAATTGGAGGAGAAATCAATCCCTATTTGCAAATTCACCTCCATACCCTGTGCTCTGCCCACCACCAGGTTTGTTACCAGTTGCTTGGGTGTCTTGTGGTTGGTCTCAGAGGCTCTGGGGTTGCCTGTGACCGCGCCAACCACGATGCTAGGCATATGTGCACTTAGTTTAATCAGTGCACTTGAGAGATGTTTAGGCAGAGTCCAGTACAGAGACTGACAGAAATGTTTAATAGGAGGAAAAAACAAAGGCTCTTTGGAAAAGTGGGATGAGCAGAATAAAGCTGTTGCTTGCACTGTGAAAACTGGAGCTGATCTCTGCCCTTCAACAGCCTGTCTGCCTGGGAGATGCAGACCCAGGGCCTCTCCTGCTGTTTTGAGCATCCCCCGCAGCCCATTCTGCTGCCAAGTCAGGAAGCATATTCTGTCACTACCCTTTATATTGACAGGGTGGGGAGAAGGATAGATTATCCTGGTTGGGGGTGGGAGGTAAAAGAGATTCCTACCTGCATTGCGCTTTCCCATCTACAGAGCGTGTACCCCTGAATTACAGTTTGTACAAAGTAGTCAGGATGTTGCTCCAGAAACAGACTTGTACTTGCCTCCCTGTTTGGGCACTCACTGGCTGTGTGGCCTTGGTCAAACCTCTTGACTTCTCTGAGTCTCTTTTTTCTCATCTGTAAAACGGGGGTAATGACACTTCCCTTGAAGGGTGTCATGCGAATTAAGTGAGATAGCATGTTTGTAATAAGTGTTAGAATATTAGATTCCAACTTTTGCTTTCCAGGGAATGAGCCAATATATTGGCATTTACCTGCTTTGCAGGTAATGTATGCAGAGTTTATCTTAAGTCAGATCCCTGTTTTTCTTTCAAAATTACGAAGATAAATTAATGTTTATTTATAATATACTATGTACAATGTCAGCATTCATTTTATAGATAATGATGATTAGTATTAGTGATCTAAAACAGTAAGACAGGGACCACACACACACACACACACACAACCCAGAGAGCAGTGAATGTGACCAATGAGTAAATTAGTTGTGAGAGTACAACATCAGTTATGATAAAAGATGTTCAGAAAATAAGCATTAAATTCAATTGAGACGTGACAGGGGACAGACCACTCTGAAAACAGATTTTATTTTTAAAGGAAAAGTACAAGGAACGCTCTCAGCAGAAGAAACAACATGTACCAAGATGAGCTGTGGTCACAGAATTCCAGGGTTGGAGACTATAGGTCTCCAGCTTAGTGTGCCTGGTGTGAGCACCAGAGTGCAAGCCTTGATTCCTGTCAAATGCTTGTAAGTTAGTTGAGAGGACATGCGCATGCCTTAGAGAGTTAATAGCACAGGACATGGTGATCATTGCAAACTGAGAACAGACATAAGTATAGCATGAACAAAGGGAGAGAACTTTAAGAAACAAGCGTTTGAATCCTACCGTGTGCCAGGTACTACCCTTGTCCTCAGGAATCATACATCAGTGTTGCGTTGGCCAGTACATGTCACTTCTGAACTCTTGTAATGTGACTCAAATTGAGATGTGCTGTAAGTACAAAATGTATTCTGATTTCCAATGCTTAATATGGAAAAAATGTCAATATCACACTTTATTAGTAGTCTATATCAATTACAGGTTGAGATATTAGGTTATCTATATTAGGTTAAGAAAAACTAATTTTACTTGCTTTTTGTTTCTTTGCTCTTCTAATTATTTTAATGTATACATTTAAGGTGTATAACAGGACTTGATATACATACATATATGGTAAAATGATCACAACAGTCAAATTAATTAACATATCATCTCACTTAGTCATTTTTGTATGTGATAAGTATACTCTCAATGTATTTCCAGTGTTCAATATTGTGTACTGAATTCAGTGATCACGCTTGTGTGTGTTCCTCTGATTGCAGCTACGAGAAAATTTACAGTCACATGTGTGAGTCATGTTTATGTTTCTGTTGGACAGCACTGATCTTGAGATTGGAAGATCTTGACCTGAGGTGGCAGGGAAGGGCATGGAACTCGAACACTGCTGGGCGAATGAGTAGGACTCAGGTGACATAAAGAAAGAGGAAGGATTTTCCAGAAGGAGAATAATGAAAGTGTAATCACCAAGGTGGAATGTGCAAGGCATGTTTAGGGAATCCTGAGTAGACCATATGAATGGAGGAGGTGAAAAACCCTGAGTGGGGATGTGATAAACTGACATGTTGGGTGTTGACACTCAGGTGCGTTGCTAGACTTCATATGCATGATAAACAGAAAGGAGCATCCATCATTGGTAGTAACCAGAGAGAACTACAAAGAGAGACTTTTAATTTTTCACTTTGGATGTTTTTTAGTCAAGACTTGTCCAGGAGAGCATTAAAATACTATCTCATGATTAAAGTTTTGAAAAAAATGAAAGGGTTGATGGCTTTGCCATGCCCTTTACGTCAACCTCTTCAACCACTGGAGCTATAAATATAAATGTGTCCAAGGAAGATACGGATGAACGCACAGGTGACCTGAGGCGCTTCACAAGAGAATTAAGAAAGGTCCCTAATCTTTCATGATGATGTCCTGTGAGGGCAATGACCAGATCCACATGGGCCCTCTGCAGTAAGAAATATGGAGCTGCATTGAGTTCACATGGTGGGTTTTTAATTCTTGTTTTTAAAGTGCTTAGAGAAGAGATATTCCTGGACATGATGATTTTACAATAATTTCTGACTTTTTCTTAATCTTCTAAAGAATGATAAAGCAAGATCCTACCTTGATATTATTTTGGGTACTTCAGTAGTTTATAAGGAAATGCCTGTGGTATTTAGGGATTCATATGCTACGATAGGCAGTGTGGTAGGAACTAGCCAGTAGGGGAAATGTCAGTGAATACTAAGTGCACAAATATACATGGACATGAAAAGATATGTCGTGGTAAATTACTTTGCTTTGTTAGATGAGGAGGCATTACATGAATATTTATTTAAACCAAAATGTATATAATAGCAAGATATTTACCCTGCTCTCTTATCCAGCAAACCTACCCAATCACATAGGGAGAGTTTCTCATGACAGAGGAAGGCAGTTAATCCTATTGAGGAAATTCTTCCCAAAATGTTCAGAAAGTAGCTCTTGAGCAGGACCATTAACTGCAGGCTTTTGTGTGCTGGCCAGCCCCTGGCGGGCCAGAATTACTGCGTGTCTGAGCTCAGAGAGACCTGAGCCCCAGCCTGACTTTATCAATTACTAGTATGTTTCACTTAGGAAACTACATAACCCTCTAAGCCTCAGCTTTCTTATCTGTAAAATGGGATAGTAATGTTCCCTGTGTCATTAAAGTATTGTGAGGCCAGCACAAGATAATCTGTGTAAAGTGCCAGAGTGCACTGTCCCGTGTCTGTAAGCTTCGCAGTGGTGGTGATGATTGTAGAATAAGCTCTCCTTTTCTAGTATAAGCTTTCCTTTTACAAGATGAATCAGGAAGCTGCTTTTTCAGAATGAAGTATTTATGCCCCAAGGCTTCGATATCTTCAGCTGCTAACACACAGCTTTCCCTGCTACTCCATCACAAAGCGTGAGATATTCTGAAGTAGAATTGCTTCAAATTTCTTTCCAGTTCTTGGCTTCTTCCTCTCCTGTCCCCCTTCTCCAGGAAAACTTTGAACCACATTCCTTTTTACCTTCACTCTCAGTTGGAGAGGTTTTTGAAGAACTTTCCTATTTCTCAGATGTCTGGATGTAGAATACCTGAAATGATTTCAAGGGGCTAGTAATGGGTTTTTATTGTGCCCTGAATCAAAGCCAATCTACAGTGGTCATCAGGGGCAAGTATAAAGATAAATCAAAAAATACCGAGACATAAGGATTTAGTTGTCACTAAGAGCCTCCCCTTACTAGTGTACCTACACCGATGAGTGAGTCACTTCTACTAAAAATAGTAATGTCCTTAAGAAGAAATGGTAGAGCAATAATTACTCAGACAGCAGCTTCCTCCACCTGCTTCCCTTGGGCAGAAACTGGGAGATGTAAACACAGTGGCTTCAAGGTGGTTCTACGGATGGAGCCATCAGAGGGGTCCTTTGTGACAAAGGAAGATTTCAGATTTATAGCATTCATCTGTGTGCTTTACATTTCTTTTTCATCTATGAGGAAGAATTGCAGTTTGCCTGGTAACCAGTCTATCGCCTTCAAGAGGGTCATGGTCCCCCACAATTCCCTGCCTATTCACCTTAAATAGGAGATACCACCATGTCATTTTTTTTTTTTTTTTTTTTTTTGGCCTTGGTAGTAACAGGAGTGAAGACTGAGCTCCTGTCCGGCTCTAATCCTGAGAGTAGCCGTGAGAAACTCATGAGCGCATTTGAAAATTCTGATCCTCATGGACCCTGGACTCCACTGTCCCCTTCTGAATGTGTGTGTGCCTCTTGAGTAAATCAGCTTTCTCAAGGACTCGCTCTTCATCACAGCTGAGCCAGTTCACTCAGACCCAACTGGTCTGAATGCAAAATATCAGGCATGTCATCAACACTAAAGCTGTAGTCTGTGGTACTTGCTCAGGCTAAATGGGAGGAGGCAGTGTAAGCACTATGTACGTTTTACCCATCATCATCATTTGTATCATTAAAGAGCATAAGCACTTGAATTTTGCCAGCACAGGGACTCTGTTCCTAGCGTCTTTGCCATAGGAAGTCAGGGACACAGCAGAAAACATGTAATCCAAGAGAACTGAATGAAAGAACTTTTCCCAAAGATACAGATAAGTGCATTAGTGTTCTGGAGTTGCCATACTAAGTACAACCAACGGGATGTCTTAAAATAACAGCAATGTACATGTCAAAGTTCTGGAGGCTAGAAGTCTGAAATCGAGGGCTGCACTCCTTCTGAACCCTGGGGACTCCTTCCTCTCTCTTCTGAGATTCTGAAGGTGGCCCGTAGTCCTTGGTGCTTTTTGACTTGTGTCTTCATAACTTCAGTCTTGCCTTTGTTCTCTCTGTGTCTCTGCCATCACACAGCCATCTTCATATGACAACTCCAGTCATGCTGGGACCCTCCCTACTCTATCTTCACTAATTCATCTGAAGTAACCTTATTCCCAAATAACATTTGGAGGTACTACAGGTTACAAGTTCAACATGTCTTTTTTGGAGGGAGACATAATTTAACCCACAACAGTAGGATTCAGGGCAAAACAGCAAAAGTCCTTGAAGCACCTGGGCCTGTCCCTTGTGTTAAGATGTAAGGAGCAGAGGCTTCCTGGAACCCCCTGACGCATGTGGCTGGAGGGGAGGACGGCCTGATGGGAGCTGTGGGTTTGGGGAGAGAAGCACAGACCTAGCAATGGACAGTCAGGTGACTAGGGAAATTCAAGTTCTGACTTCTCCCTCCTCCCACCTCTGGTCTCTGGGTCCCCTGCTGGCACTTCCCATTGATTGAGTCCCCAGAAACCCCAGGGCAGGGGCCCATGGATGCAACCCTAAAGATTGCCCCTTTGGGAGCATGGATTGGGGTGAATGGGGTGAAAACTGCATGTGGAGGGGCAAACAGAACAATTAATCTAGCGTATTCACTTTGAAGAGCCTCAGCTTACCTGTCTGTAAATCAGGGCTAGGAGTGGTGCCTACTAGGAGTGGTGCCTACCTCATGGGGTAGTTACCTTGGTGTCCCAGCACATAATAATCACAAATGTTATATATTGTTTTATTATAAGTTCTGGTCATCTTCAAATGACCCAGTTTCTGTGTTAGTGCCTTATAAACCTGGTATGTGTGAAAGGTATAGGTGTCGTGTTTGTGAATGGACACAAAGATGCACATAGGCCATCTTCTCTGCAACGTTTTCTGATTTTTTTTAAGTCATAAACCCTGATGACTATCTTCAACACCTGGAAGCTTTACTGGCTAGGGGGTAGCTTGGGCAAAGGCTGGGGTGATTTCCACAAGGAGGGTAGAACCACTTCATCACTGTTCTACATGGTTTGGGGGGATGCTATGCCCGGTGCTCTTAGGAGCAGGACACAAATAGTGCTCACTATCAGCAGAGATCAGTCAGGGCGGAAGGCTGACAGTTCTTCAATAAGACACCTGAGAGGAGTTTGTAGAATGAATCTTGAAGAAGTAGGATTTTGGCACATGGAGATTAGGAATTAGGAGAAGTAGCAGCCTAAGCAAAGTCAAAGAAGTGGGACTCACAAAGACTGCCTAGGACATGAGTACGTCTGGTGATGTAAATGTGAGTGTGTAAGGTATGGTACAGGATAAGTCACAGGATTACAGGAGAAATGATACTACAAACAATAATACTAGCGAAGGGTCCAGAATGTCTGCGCTTCCACAGAAAGCATAGCCGGCAATACGAAACGGACACTACTCTCCAGGTCATAGCAGTCTGTCTGTTGTGCTCTGAATAACCCTGTGTATATACATGTAATTGTTTCCAAGTGTTTCTAAGATTGAGTTGAGACTATACCCTAGAGTTGAAAGAGGCAACTCTTAGAACCAAATGTGACTTCAGTCACTGCAAAGGGAGGAAACCCAGGGCCACCAACCAACAAACGATCAGCACACAGAAGGCAACAACCCAGGAGTTTCAAGAAGGCCGGAGGGAGCATCGTCATTGTGGAAGGAAGCCTGAGAAACAAAGAGACCCCCACAGATTGGTGTGAGTGAAGTGCCTGAGGGAAGGGATTCTGCCTTACCGTGCAGGTGAAAAGTCCCAGTAGACTGAACCCAAAGAGTTAGGGGGAGAGAGCAGGTGAAAAAAGAGAGATCTAGGCAGAGAGAAACACAATCCAGTTCACAGCATTGAATCTGACAGTCTGAGTTCTTGCAGAAGCAATTCTGAAAGGGTCTACTTGTCATAACTTTAGACCAAGCTTCAGAAATCCAGCCGGGAGAAAGTGATTCAGGCTCTGCAGATGCTGTAAGAGCCTGTGGCCACCCGTGATTCTTTTTCACAATCAGCTATGGCACCTTCAGGTTGAAGAGTTAAATGGGATTTTTAAACTACTGTGTCCTCCTCCCACGCCCATGGAAGACATCACTAATCCATCTCAGCAGCCTTTCTCAGGAAGCTCTGTCAGGTGTGGACCCACTTTGTTCTCAGCACAGCACTGCTGGTCACTCCATCCAATTGTCATTGACAGGGGACTTGAGACCTATTTGCCACCAGCCTTCGGAGATTCTTGTCGTTTCTTAGAAGTTTATGTGATCAGAATTTCTATGACGGGAGCTCTGTCAATGTAGGAAGAGAAACTCTTTACTAATGAATGCACTAACACCTTACTTATCTAATGTTATCCCTGAATACTTACTATAAATAAGTGCATCGTCTATGTAGTTGAAACCTGGTTGCTGCAAGTGTCAATTCTGATGGAAACCTTTCTAAGGAATATTCATTACACATCCTTGGCTGGAAAACAGTGCATTAGACACAATGTAACTTTTTTCTTAATTGAGTCTTTCATTTTTTTTAACATAATTTAAAATATTTTGTGTTTTCCTAGAGATACCTCAGAAGACATCACCCCCTTTTCCTACTAGCTTTGACTTCATTAGAAGGTCACTGAGTCAGCTTCTGGTGATTTCATTGCCGTCCAATTTTCTGTCTGAGGTTCCTTAAGCAGTATGAAAGGTTATCAAAGATCACAGATAACAAAGTATATTAAATCATTTACCCATTTTCCACATACTACCATAATGAGGCGAGTGAGCTTTGTGAGGACATTTCCCCCTTGCAGTGCTAGATATTTCTTTTATATGCTCCTGAATCCAAAGCAATGTTGCAGGTGTCTGAGGCCCTGGATTTTTAAGTTCATGATTAATAAACTATTTGTGTGTTACCTGAGAATATTGTCCTCTTGTGTAAAATAAACTAACAAATAATAGGCTCTACATGGATTATAAAACATAGATAACTGATAGTCAGAAGGAGAGTGGCACTTCTGAACGTGGGCCTGAGAAAATGAAGAAATGGTTATTCATATGCTTGTTACAGACATAGCACATAGATCCCTTTCATTGTCTTGCAGTGTAGCCACGAGTTTGAGCATCTGCACCAGTCATTAGAACAGTCAAAGGGGATACATCCAGGCCGAGCAAAGCAATGGGATGTCCCTGGGATGGTGGAACTGGCGTGAGAAGCTGGGTGGTGGACAATGGTGACAGGTACAAAGGGTGAATGAGAAAGGATCTTTGCCCTCAACTAGCTGGTGCAAGGTTCTCAGACCTACCAGCCAAATATTTTTAGAACATCATTTTATACCATAGTTTTCAATGCTTTTCTTTCTTTACTTGGAATGAAATTCATATATAATATATGTAAGGAAGAGGGAAGATGAAATATAACCTCCAGGTTCCTCACTGGGGTGATGAGTAGGCAGAGAAGTTGTGCCGTTAACCAAGTGGAGGAGAAGGGCAGGTTCTCCAGGCAGATGGAAATGGTTATCTCCCACAAGAGAAATGCCCACTTTTTTGGAACCCTCAGTTTTCTGGGAGCACACAGATCCAGGAGGGCAAGGTAGTGAGGCCAAATGTCAGGCATTCACCAAAGTCAAAGGTGCAGGCAAAGCAGATCAACTCATGCGTATGAATACAGCAGCAGAATGGGTGAATCTCAGAGACATATGAAAGAGCCAGAGATAAAAGGCTATATTCTGTGTGATTCCATTTATACGAAAGTCTAGAAAAGGCAAAACTGTAATAACTAGCATCATATTATTGGTTCTTTGAGATTGGGTTGGAGAGGGGATTAACTGCAAAGGAAAAGGAGCTTTGAGATGATAGAAAATGTTCCATATCATAGGTGTGGTAGTGGTTCATGATGTTAAGTTTTTGCCAAAATTCATCAAATTGTACATATAGTATGAATGAGTTGCATTATATGTAAATTTTGCTGTTTTAAAAAAATCAGGCATAAGAAGCAAAGAGAGAAAAGGGATGGGCAGCCTGGGTAAAAAGGTGTCAATAAAGCGATGAAGGATAGAATTTTTAGTAGTGACTCATTATAACACACATGAATGTTGACATATGATGAGTCCCACCTTAAACTTACATAATCTTGGAATGCAATGTTACTGCAATAAAAATTATTTTTAAAAAATTAATTAAAAATAAAAATTAGGTATATATTCTGGCAGGGAGGTGGAAACACTCACAGATCATCTTGACACTGAGGCAACTCCAGAGACCAGCAGGTGAGAATGGACACAGGCATTAAGGCTACACAGATTTAGGCTGTCCTGAGCGCTTGCTGGTGGAATGGAACATTTACTCCACCAACGTATATTGCACATCTCTACATGCCAGGCACTGGGCTAGCCTGTATATATAATATATGCCATAACACTAGAGAAATCACAAAGTTAAAATTGGAACATGGATTAAAACTCAACTCCAACATTCTACTGATATTTGGACTATTTTATATCAAGCTTGACAGCATGGCTATTTGAATAACTTAAGGAAGTTAACATTTCAGCTGATAACAGAATTTTCAGAATGAAGAATATTAATCAGTGTAACTAAGCTGTGTGGATACTAATCTACACTAGCAGGGATATTTATTCATGAAGACTGGGTCTGGTAGCTTTGCTCATTCAGCATATTGTTTGAACACTTATATCAGGAACTGAAGAAGAAACATATAAATGAGTCCCCCTCAAGAGGAGTATACACTAGTAGAAGAGAAGAAAATCTTCTATTCTGATCATAATCAAAGATGACATTTGATCAAGTATCCTAAGGGAGGTCAATGTGTTAGAGTGTTCAAGAAAGCATTTGCTCTATTCTTGTCAGGCTGTTGAGGGAGATTTCAACGACATCTCTTGCTTTCTCTGGACCCTCTGTTATCTGCAGGCTGGGCTCAGATAGTGAATGGCCTCTGTTAAGAGAAGCATGTTCACAATGTAGCAGTCAGAAAATTGGGGTGTAGGCAGTGAGCACCTTAAGTGGGATTTAGCATTCATCAGTTTTGAGGTCCCAAATGGGAACACCCAAGGTGAAAATATCCAGGTGAGGTGCCCCATAAAACTAGTTGTGTTTTACCTGGTATGTATTGGGGTAGGAGATAAAGGTGGAAAGAAAGGTATGAGAAAGCAGAAAAGGAAATGCCATCTCATTTTGCTCATAACAGCAGAGTTCTGGCACATAGTAGGAGCTCAATAATTATTTGTAAGTGAATTGAATGGATTAAGGAATCATCGTATCTGGGATAAAATACATAGAATAAAGACTGAAATCAAGGACATTAGTTTTGAGCAGGCCTGAGAATGAGAACTAGGGTGATTGTATTAGATTTCTAAGGCAGCTATAGCAAGTTACTACAAATTTTTTAGCTTAAAGCTACATACAATTATGTTAAAGTTCTGGAGATCAGAACTTAAAATTCAGATGTTGGCAGGGTTATGTTCCTTCTGCGGGCTTCAGAGAAGAGTTCATTTATTTGGGGTTTTTTTTAGAAGCAGAACTGCATACCTTGGCTTGTGGTCCCTTCAAAGTGCGTCATTCCAAATTCTAGCTCTACAGACACAATTCTTCTTTTCCCCTAAATCTATCTCAGTTGCTCCCTTATACGAGGACCCTTGTGATTACATCAGTCCGACCAGATAATCCAGGACAAATCTCCCCATCTCAAAATCCATAATTTATCATGTTCACAAAGTCCCTTTGACATATAAGATAGCATATGCACAGATTCCTGGAGAGGGGACCTGATATGACTATCTTGGGAGGTCATTTTTCAGCCTACCATGGTAATATCAAATTCCAAATATTTTCTTTCACCAAAAAAAAGCCAGAAACTAAAGGAAGTAACTACCACCGAAACAAGTGAAAGCACAATGAGAATACAATAATCAGTAACCTCTAATCATATACAGATTAAATATAAAGAACTACTAATTAGCTTTAGCATTAGAGATATCTCAAAATTTGGAATTCCTCTCTAAATTCAAAGACATTTAGTGAGTTAATCTTAGGGAACAGAGTAGAGTGGGTTACTTGTGTAAGGATTTCCTAGCTCTGCCCAAATGGAAAAAGGCACCAACATTTGTAGGGGGTGGAAATCTAGCTGCTTTTTGAGAGAAATAACTATGTCCAGGACAGAAAACTGTGTTGTAAGAAAACAGTGATTGCCTCTGGGCTGCTTTGCATGGAAACCTGTAGGAAATAGAAAGGGGTTGGTACTGTCATCAGTTTGATGACCCCAGATAATTTCAGCTTGGTCTTTTTCTCTTCATCTGAAAAACAAAGACATTGGTTAGATAAGATAACTCTGATATTTTTCTAAATCCAATTTTACAAAATAGTGATAGTTTGATCACTAACCCTCACTGGGGGTGGGAACAGGGGGAAAAGGAGAGAGAAGGTGATGATGGGATGTAGGATTTCCCAGTGGCAAACTGTTCTTTAACTGTTCTGATGCTATCCCTCATTCTTTCTAGGAGCACTCATTGGTATTATGCAGTATAGTGTAGTCATGGCTTCTGAGTCTAAATTCTGACTCTACTCACCGTATTACCTAATATAGGTTCCCTAACTTTGCTTTGCTTATTTTTTTTGTCTGTAAGATAGAAATAATAATAGTACCCTTGTCGTGGTTTCTTAAGAAAACTAAACTAGGACATAGATAGATGGATAGATAGATAGATAGATAGATAGGCAGACAGAGAATTAGCATATAGTATTATTGTCAGTTTGCATCATTATTAAGTGCTGTTATTGCTGACAAAGTTGGGATAATGTACTTTTACTAAGATTTATTTCACACCATATTGTAAAAGCAAATGAGGTGATCAGAGCTTTATATCTGTGCTACACAATACTGTTAGGCCCACATCTGAACTTATTTCTAAAATTTTTCATGTTTCAAATTTTAGAAGCTGAAAAACTTATCTTTGAGATGTGTTGATGTATTATCAGGGGAAGTTGACCACTTAGCTATGAAGTCTTTTTAGATGTAAATTGTAGCCTACAGTTCTCTTCAGAAGTGTTTCAACCTTACAGCCGAGTTGACTTCATAGTAGTCTATTAATGCTGGCACCGGAAAAATCATACTGGCTGGCTGGTTAAAAAATATATATATGTGTGAATTTATTTCTATTTAGTTGTAAATCTTGTGTTTGTATTTGTTTGTGTGCACACCATGTCTTGTTTTCTCTACAGATGGCTTGGCTGTCTGTGAAAAACTGGTCTACTCAAGGACATTGCTAACTGTTTTTAATGAGGCCAAGGTCATAGTTTCAATTCCCATTTGGCCAGTAGCTCTGCTCCCTGCTCCTTTTTATAGCCACAGGCTGCTCCCTAATCATCACATCCAACTGTCTCCCATAAGATGGGAGGATGGGGGAAAGGCAGGTTATCAGAGCCAATCCACACTGGTCAAGCTATGAAAAGCCAGAGGCCCTCAGAAGTATTAGTTATGATCACCCATCAGTTTGTTCTTTATCTTCATGTGATCACTACTTCTTAGTTTCCCCTGGATTGGGTCCCTGCAGAAATCGGTGTCAGGCTCTATTTCTCTTAACCAGTAAACACTATCATTTCAACACCTATCCTCTTTACTGCCAGAGTAGACACTTGGGACCCAATTAGTATTATTATTTTTTGTCTTCTTGGTGGTGTTACATCTTGGATTTCTTATATTTTCGGCTCTTGAGTCTATTGCAAAAGACTGCACTAACATTTATTGAGCATTTATTTACCAGGTGCCAAGACTTCCTTAATTCTCAAAAATAACCTAGGAGGTAAAATATGTTTCTTTTTTCGAGTGAGGAAAGACCTTTTGAGAAGTTTTGTGCTACTTGTACCTAGTCAAAATTAGGATCAAATTCCTGCAGTCTGCTTTTAGACCCTGTGTTCTTTAGTCATTGTGCTATGACATCCTTTGTTAATGTGACACTCGAGGCAGAAGAACTAGCAATTGAGTGACTATGGTAGGTTCACATTGCTCTGACTGGTACCCAACTGGGTGGGTGCCTTTATATCATGTCTCTCTTATTGAAGATAGAGCCAAGATGGCTGGTCAGCTAGAAAACGATTCTAATTGACCACACTCTGTGTCAGCAATTAAATCCTATCCTTGGTCATTGTCCATATTTCTAAGTCAAGTCAAATGCCACTGGGAGTAGGTGGACTATTGCCTGGAACTCAGAAATAGTTTATTGTATAGAGATGTTTGAACATGCTAGTACTTCTGACCACATGGACTCTGTATTTGAGGAATCCTTTGATCCAGAGGTACTGTCTCTGAATGTCAGTGTGTATTAGGCCAAATTCTAGGTGTGATTTTCAAATGCTAGAAGAAACCTCACTTTAAAATCTAAGCATAGTACTTTCACTGACCACCCCCCCACCCCCACCCAAACCTTTACCATGAAAATATAATTCTAGTGGCATAAGAAACTGAGTGGCATATTATCAGTGCTTTTCATTTATTTTAATTTACTAGTATTTTATATCTTCCTGTATATTTTTAAATACCCAATGCATTTTTTTAAAAAGGAAAGGTTCAGCAGGATTACAGGTGAGTAGGCAGACAGATAGGAAAAGAGAAGAGGAAGAAATATTTTTTGCTTATTTTATTCAGTTGTTCATCTTGGTTGTTGCCTGGGGCCACAGGTCTTGATCCATGAACTTTGGGATGTGTGTGGACTATGCCTGATGAAATGAACTGGTAGCCACCAAGGCATGCCACCCAATACATTTTTATGCAAGATAATTGAAGCTACAGATCAATGTACATTATCTTGATAAAAACCAGAAAAGCTTATTATTTCTTATATTTATCATAAAAGGTCTGCTGTCCCATGTCAAGGAACAAAGTTTTGCATACTTTGATTCTCAAAGCTATTTAACCATCATTCCAAGCCTGGGAATGCTGGCTGTGGTTACAAGTTGGCTAATATTTAACACTGATTCCTGTCTAGTGTTTATATGGGTCTGACTAATACCTGATCTTGAACTTTTCCAGATAATTTCTGCATACTCCATTATCTACAACTTCTGAAGAATTGTTGAGGATTTTTGCTTGTTTGTTTTTAATCGACAATGATACACTTCACCAACAAATGAAATGAATATCTTTAGGCCCAAATAATTTGAGTAAAAAGCAGCTTTATTAAATATCTTTGATTCACTTCCTTCCCTATTCTCATTTTCCCAATCTGCCAACACATGTGGGTGGTATAAAGTCTAAGAAACTGAATACAGATTGACCGTCTTCATAGATTGTTTCATAAACATGAAGCTAAACAACCAAACCTAGCCCTATAATCTTAAAAGTATCCTCTTTTATTATATGTCCTTCCTTGTCAATGAATCAGGCTCTGCTTGGTACGCTTCTGTCCAATAGAATTAAATAACGCTTTCCCTATTCCAAATAGTGTCCTTACAAATTATCTCCTGTTTGGCTTTCTTCCTACAGGTGGATTTTATTTCCTTCATTTCTCCTTAAATTATGTGATTTAATTTTTTTTATTTTGTTGCCTTCCATTATGTTGCTTTAGGTTCTAACTTTGAGTCTTTTTCTTACCTTCACTTGTTCCTCTTGTGTCCTGAAATTCTTTCTATAAGTGGCATCCAACTCCTTTGGGTGCTTGGTCTTTGTTTTTGTTTTGACTGTCTTTTTTTAGTTTCCTCATCTAATCTCTCTCTGCTTTGAATTCATTAAATAATTTTTAAAATGAATTATTTGTATTTAGAATATTTTCTTTCTTAGGATCAGAAAGACACAGTAATATCATCTATTAATTGGGTGGGATTAGAACAAGTTGCCTAATGTTGCTTCCCATCTGGAGAATAAAGGTAATAGTATCTACCACACAGGGTGGTTGTTTCTATTTACAAAACAATGACTGCCCCCTGCTAAATAAAATTTATGGAACTTCAGTTAATGTTAATAGCATTTTTATTTATGAAAACTGATTAATAAGGCTGTCTCAGTCAATTGACTTTTTAACTCTTACCCTCCTTCATTGTACAAATAACCCCTACTCCTACCATCAGTAGAAAGAGGAAGGTTTAAACTCAGGGTTTACATTTGAATTTCCTGTAAAGTAGATAGATATTGGTTCACTCTGATGACTCAGGGGTTAAGTCTGTGCCCCTGGCATAATCCACATAAATTTCAAGTGTTTAAAGTCCAGGCTGGGTGGGGAAAGGGGGCAACCAAAATTAACAGCTAAATTTAAAAAGGCTGTTTTTCCTACCTGCCTGCCTGCCTGCTTACTTGCCTTCATTCCTGCCTGCTTCCTTCTTTTAAAAAAGATAAATAGATGTTATATCAAGTGAGATGCCCTATAACCTTGTATATCCCAGGCCTTCTCTTTGTGATGCTTGTGAAATCTAACATTTTCCCTTAAGGGCAAATAAAAGTGAAAACCTACATTCACTTAAAGGATTGGGGTTAACAATAGAGATACGAAAGGTTCCCAGATGATTAATTTGGTAAGGATTCTTTCCTCTGGTAAAATATCTTGCTTATTTCTCCTCCCATCTTATTCCAGAAATGTTCTTCCTTTGTATATGTTTGTGTTGTCCTAGCTTTAAATTACCCTTCATGACCCATATCTCCATCCCTTCCATGGCATTCCTTGACCATGTGTGCTGCTCTGACAGGGCTTGGTGCCCCATCTGATGTCAGGGATATATGTCACATGAAAACATAACCATGAATAACCTTCTTTCTCATCCTTCCACTACTCCTTACTTCTCTGATTTTAAAGACTCTGATTTATGGACTTGTCGTCTTTGGTCAGAAGTTCCAATAAAGGAGATTTAGAAAACCCCAACACAAACCATCTGTAAGCCCTCTGAGATAAAAAAAAAAAAAAAAAAAAAAGATGTTTTTTTCAGTCAACTTTTTATATATATAACATATCACGTTAATAACTCTACTTTTTTGAAGAGAGTGTTTTCTTTTAAAATATTACCATGGACTCAGGCTTACCTTCATAAATCAAAGTGATATAAAGAAATTAATAGTTTAACATCCCTCGGTAATTATGGGTAGTCAGTCTGGGTGTATCACACTATAGCTACTATTATAACCCAAATTATTTAACTAGTAGGTTTAAATGATTGCTTGAATTTTAACTCTTCAGATAGACGCAACTTTACAACTATTTCACAAATCAGACTTACTAATACTATTGTTTTATAGCAGATATCCATTTAAAATGGACCTTTTCAATAATTTGGTTATTTCAAATGCTTAGGAATCTGGTGGAGGTTTTTTTTTATTTCTTATTCCCAAAAGCATGATTTTGAGGAGTTCTGATAGCTGTCTTCTAAATACCTTTAATAAGCCCTTCATTTCTGTGGAGAAGACATAGATGACCTTCTTGAAAAAGAGTTCACAACTTTGGAGGGAAACAGGAACAAAATAAACCACTACACCAAGGTGGGCTGTGAATACGACTGCAATAGAGGAATCCTTCTGATAAGGAAAGCATGATTTTGAGGAGTTCTGATAGCTGTCTTCTAAATACCTTTAATAAGTCCTTCATTTCTGTGGAGAAGACATAGATGACCTTCTTGAAAAAGAGTTCACAACTTTGGAGGGAAACAGAAACAAAATAAACCGCTACACCAAGGCAGGCTGTGAATACGACTGCAATAGAGGAATCCTTCTGATAAGGAGGAAAAGGAAATTAATTTTATCTCAGAAAATCTTGAAAGACTTCTTAGAAGAGGTGAAAGTTAAAGGATGGAGGGAAATTCAAAAACTTCTATAGGAGAATGCATCAAGGAGAATATCCCAGACAACAGATACATCTAAAGAACTAGCAACTCCTTTCCATGTGAGAGAGAGAGAGAGAGAGAGAGAGAGAGAGAGAGAGAGAGAGAGAGAGAGAGAGAGAGAGAGAGAGAGAGAGAGAGAACACGCACATATGTCTTTGAGAATTAGAAAGGGACTATAGTGACAAATACATGTCTGGGAGGATTGGTTGCAGTTTTGTTTTTAAGGCTGTAAAAACCACAAAAAACTTATTTTCGCTCTCCAGCAGGCAAAGAGAAAATGCAGTGAAGGAGAGGAGAGAATTGGAAAACGATGTTTAATCTTGTTCCTGTCTGATTAGCACACCTTTGAAAGAGGAAACTTGTTATATCTTTCACAATCTTCCTTGCAAAACTGTGTGTCTGTCAATCTTATCCCACCCAATTTGAGGCCCGACACACAGATCCATTCCTCACACTGACCTTTCTTTAAAAAAAAAAAATCTGCCTTGACATCACTGATGTTTTGATTTCAGCATTCTGAGCTTTAAAGGAATTTCTTTCTAAGGGAAAGAAAATGTGTCGGCCATAAAATGACAGTCCGCTGCTTGCTGCTGGGAAGGATGCAGGTTTTGTGCTAATCAATGACAAAGACATTTAAGAAAAGAGAAATGATCTGTTGCATGAAAGCACAATTTCTCTGCAAATCTTCAAGGGGAGTCCAAGAACATTCAGGAAACTCAACTGATTTATATTTCACTTTGTGAGGGTAAAAAACATGGAAGCCATACGTGGACCAGAATGTACCTGTATGACTCTTCATTTAACAGAGTGGCAAGAATTTCTTGCATTCTCAGTAAAGCTCAGATTTTCTGGAACTGTGTGCCTGAAGTGAGTTCCTTAATAGCAATTAATTTACTGCTGTTCAGTTTCCAGAACAATTTCACACACATTGTTCCATCAACTCTTCCTAGCTCTCCTAGGAAGGATTACCAGTGTTACATGTAGGGAGGCTGTCGTTTGAGTGACCGATAGTTTTCCCAAGACCACACAGGTGGAAAGATGAGGGAATGAAACTTCAAAAAGGTCTTACCAAGTCCAGTGCCCTTTGCATTTCAGAGTTCTTTTCTGGGTCCTTTTCTTTTTCAACATACAAGCTGAACTAGGACAGTTCCCTCAGCGATTCATCACAGACCTGAAAAGTTTATATTTTATTATTTAGATTGAAAAATCAGTGCAAAGTCTTCTTTATTGCCAAACCAAGTTTGGAAACCCAAAATTGAGGTGTGGGTTGGGATGGGGTGCTTGGACTCCTGGAGATACCCTGCCCTGTCACCCAACACCATTCTCTTTGACCTCAGACCCACTCTCACTGGGGCCCTCCTAGAAACTGTTTATTCTTTCTATCTTCTATCCTAAGACCCAACCCTTCCATACCCTTCTTTGCCCTCATGTTTTAAAGCATATTTATTTATTTTTTTTAATCACTGTGCTTATTGTGTTATATAAAGGAGAATTTGCTCTAAAGTACAGACTGTGTTCCAGTTTTTCTCCTTACCATCATAAGCTCATAAAAAAATATGTAAAATCATAGTCCTGAATAATTGATTGCAATAATGCAGCATACTCTGTGAGGAGTACATAAATTTTAAGTTAAAAAAATGTACATTTTCCAATCCATCACCAGTACAAAAACTGCTAAGATGGTATAAATTCCAGTTATTTTGGTCTTTACAAATGAATGTGAATAGAAATTGTATAAACATAGTACTTAATGTAATCTTTAGGATATGACATTATAACATCCAAGCATTTTTCATTAACATTGGTAACTTGCCTTGTCTGTCTCCATCTTTAGAATATATAGCTTGAATACCAAAAATTTTCTTTTTGTCAGTTGGGGTAATAAGAATCTAAAGAAATGATACAAAACAAAGCATATTAGAATAGGATGTTTTTGCTCCCATTTAAATCCTGTATATTTCTTATTTTCCTTATTTAGTTTCATGACTATTCAAAATTTGTTCTGCAAGTTCCAATCCATGAAAAAGATACTAGGTAGGTAAAAGTACTTTTTGACTTAAGTCACAGAATGAGAATACTAATATAGTCATTCATCTGCAACATTTCCAATGCATACAAGTAATATTGATGATGACAAATATTCCTTACAAAGAATTCTATTATCAGATATTTGTAAGTATCCATAAACAAAATATGAAAAATGTCACATTAGTTTTTTTAATATAAGCATGAATGTTTTATGTTTCAAGCATATTATGCAAAAATATAGAGAAAATATACAGAAGATAAGGTCAAATGGGGAAAATAGAACCAAAAATGAAACACACCAGAATTGGAAATAGGGAGCAGCCTAATGATTAAAAACACGCTCCTTAGGTCCAGACTGTATGACTTCAGATCTCAGCTCTTTCACTTACCATGATATGCATTGGACAAGTGATTTAATCTTTCCTTCCTCCATTTTCTCAGTTTTCCCATTCTGTATCATAGAGATAAAGAGTACTTACATCGTAGGTATTGTAAGGATTCAGTGAGTGAATCTATATGAAATGCATAGATCCTTTCTGGCATAGTAAGAACACAAGAAGTTTCACCTTAAAAAATTACTAACATACCAGTTTAGTCTAAATGTCCTTCTGTGTCAGAAACCATTCTCCCACCTACATTCATTTAAATGTGAATGCCGTAATCTATTTCCAGAAGACAGCAAAAATCAACAATTCTAAGCCCCATCTCCCTCCACCACAAATAAAATCAATGCATTCACCATCAGCATCTTCAATACTATACCTTATTCTCATGTCACATAAATCTTCAGTCTTTGGACAAGAGATACCATTCTTCATTAAGCTCCAAGTTCACAATTGCACTGTTGAAATGGACTAGTGTGCCTGTGAATTAACCATTATTCACAGTGACTAAAGTACCTAGGTCCCTACATTTATTGCCTACCAGTTAAAGTAGTTTCAATGTTATCTCAATAACCCCAGCCTCACCCAGTTGAGTTCCAACTAACTTTTTCACACAGGAGGAAGACATAGATGTAAAATTCTGATGACTCCTATAGTCTGCAGACTAAACAAATTACTGGCCGCTCCTAGCAAATGTCACATAGGTCAGTGTGTTACAGAAAAAAACTTAAAATTGAGAACTGTTATCCAAAGCAGCGTGTTGATAGCAACATACTACAAACGTTTTGTGCAATGGAAAGGCAGACACAGATGTCCACAGTTCATTTTTGTAAATATGTTATAGAAAGAAGACTCAAACATAACAGGTCTGCCCCTTCCTTAGGATGTCTTTGGGGCCCTTCTCCTGGGGCACAGTATCTATGGCAACAAGCCCCTCCCATCCATGCCTTGGTGCTTAACTGGATTAGATTCACTTGCTGGCCATATGCACAGAAATATACCCCAAAGGTTCTGTATTCAATTTGCTAAAATTTTAGGGACGTTTCTACCAGTTGTTCAAATTTAATGGCAGTGACAAAGTGTGGAGTAGCAGTCGCCTATCAAAAAGTGAGTTAAAGATACTTCAAAGAAGATCAGTGAAAAACACAACATCCAGCCTCAATAATGGTCCTTTGTTCTCTGCAGACAGTTTAGTAGGAACAAGATATTCAATCTAATACTTTTTAAACTATAGAGTCCACTGAATTAAGTAAAATGCAAATGTAAGGAAAGCAAAGAGTTTACTCTGGGGGCTAGGAACATCGGAAATCCATAGTATAACTTTGACTTCCAAAAGATTTAACTATTGGGATTGGTTCCAGGACAGACTCCCCATTTCAGATACCAAAATATGAGGACAGTTGGGGCCTTTAAAGTAGACTCTTTACATCCGCAGGTTCTATATCTGCAGTTGTTGAATCTATGAACCAGCAGGTGGGGAGAAAATCCTTATTAAGTTCAAACCCCTAGTGTTCAAGGGTCAACTGTATTTATCATTTTTTATATATTTAACATTAAGCTAAAACTTCTTTATCTTAATAGAATCAGGACAACTTACATTGGCTATGCAAAATCAGTAGTTACTCGATCAAATGCACTGATATTTGTACATAGGCAAATGATTGATAAATTCATTCAGATCTTTCAAAAAAAGTAATCTTGTCAGGAAGCAGAATTTTGTTTGTGATCATGAAACATGAAAGATCATGAGGGTTTGGGTGCCCCTTAAATTTTGTACATGAGATTTTTGCCTCACCCTTGTCCTAGTCCTATAAACTCCATAGGAAGCCTGTATTTTCCAATGAATGTGCATTGTTTTTAATAGCAAACATTTAAACATTCATTTAAGGCTTTTAAAAAAATGTTTAAGCTACCTAAAATGAACCCAATGCATAGAACAATGTTTTTCCCAATAGTACAGAGATAAAAGCACTCAACTTTAATATCTAAAAAGGTGAAGATTCAACTTCTTATTTTCCAAAAGGATCTGATCTTAACATATGCCTTATGCCATGAGTACTCAGCAAGGCACATAGATTAGTAACAGCAGGAGAGCTATTTTTAGATAAACGAATGATGCTTTCATGGAAAGGTTCCAGGCAGATTAGAGTTGTATAAGACATAATGTTTTTTTACTTTAAATATATTATGATCATAATTTTATTTGGTGACTTCGCCAATGGGGAGAAGAAGATTTCTTTATTTATCAGATAATCAAGCAAAAGAATAAGGAAACTTTAATTTCTGTATTCATCTAATAACTCATTATACTGACATATAAAGGATCATAGAAATCCATTAACAAACATGTTTTAAGAGTGCATATGGTTTGGGGTTTGATTAGGAGAATAAATATTTGTAAGTTTTCCAAGTTAATAAGAAATGTTTTCTCTCTCTTAGCCTCTCTCCCTCTTCCCCCATCACGATACCTTATGTTTTAAAGGTTGATTTGCTTCCTCTGTGAATAACTATGGATAAATGGATTTAGCAGGGCCTAAGAGCTATTGACTCTCATTGTAATTAAGCTTAGATTACAGGAGATGTGTCTATTTCAGTTTCCCTGTTTGAGATTTGAGAATCCACTAACGCAAAATACTGTCATTAAGACAACTGGAAATTGATTATCCAGATAATGCCAATATGACCCATATGTCCAAAAAAATATATAGGTGAGAAAGACACCAGCTATATCCTATACACACACACACATTGCCAAAGTGTTTTCTCACTATTCTGTTGTAATTTCTTTCATCTGGCTGGATAGGGGCCTGCATGACAGGAGACAGCTAGCAGGCAAGCCTGGGCTTGTCCACATGGTAGCTGAACAGAGTCCTAAGGGACATCCAGATGCATACAAGGCCCCTGGAGACCTAGGCTGCAAACTATCATCTCTATGACATTCTGGTAGCCAAAGCAAGTCACAAAACCAACCCACAGCAACTTCTGGTCAGACAGCCCTGGACTGAGCTTTAGTCATGTTTGGTATTCACCCTGTGGCCTCAACCTCACTGATGCTCACTTGCTGTGTCAGTAAAACGGGATTGGTAATGCTTATGGAACTGTAAATATTAAGTGAGAGAATGCATTTCAGTCAAGTCGTTCAAAAGCTAAGTGCCGTTGACTTGTCTCTCTCACCCTGTGTTTTCCAACAGAAGCTCACATAAGGACAGCAAGCAAATGACCCCACAGTGTGAGCTACGTTCATGCTTTTATCGTTCTCTTACATTTGTGTAGTAAATGTATCTTCCCACCTACACCTGTCCTCTCACAGTGAATATGCCATAAAACAGGATGTGTTGGAAACAGCATTCAAGGGACATGGTTCTCACCACCTCCTCTACGCGATGAGTGATGAGCTATCTTTACCCCATCCAGTTGCTTCATGCCTTTGAGTTTCACTTCCTTCCACACAACAAAGGTGCTAAGAAGACTCACAATTCTGCTTATGCTTTGAGATAGTCATGTAAGAACACTTAGCACAGAACTGGGCTTTCCTTTATGTCCTTGTGGTATTCCCTTTGAAGTGTATCTCTTTCCACAATGTCCTGGCAGGCATATTTTCCTCTTTCTTACTTGTTTATTTTGGATTTATCTGCTTCCCCCTCCTTTGTTTCTTCAAGGTAAGTGCGTTCACAGTTTTAAGCCACCTAAAAGCTACCTAAATCTACAGAGAGGTGACGTGGGGAAACATTTGGGCAAGAAAGCCATATGATCACCAGAGCGGTCCTGTGGTGCCCACTGACTCTACCTACCAAATAGATCAGGACCATGGACATTCAGATTGTTTTCCTGAGACTTTGAACTAATTGAGGGAACTTCTCAGTGTGTGACATGCTTTGTGCTTTGTGACATGCCTTCTGCTTGAGCTCCTCTCTTCCAGAATCCACTTTGGTGACTGTCGATTGAGTAGACTTGATGAGACTTTTGGAATTCCTCTTTTTCTGTCAGTTAGCTATTGATAACTTGCGCCCTTTGAAATATTTCCAGATTCCGAAGAGTATTTTGAAAACATTAAACCAGTAGTTCTTCATCTTTTTAGGGTCATAGACACTTTTGAGAATCTGATGCTCTTTTCCCCAGCCCTTGAAAATGCATGCACACACAACATCTTATGCACAGTTTCAGAGTTTTCAAAAACTAGCTCCCATCCCAAATCTAGACCATAGAACTCCAAATCCCACATTTGTATTATGAATACATTTGTATTTATAAATGCCTGTGTTTTCAGTATTGTTCACTAATAAATAAACAGTAAGCAGCAGTTTGGAAATGAGAACTTGTGTATGAAGCAACTTTTATTTTTGAAGTGAATCAAATAATTTTTGTTAATCTGCTCTTGCGGGTTACTGGGAAGGCAAAGGTCTTAGCGAATAAAACTAGTTTGTTTTACATATACTTAATAAACAGCTATGGGGGAAAAGTATAAACACAAACAATATTGATCATGCTGTCTAAAAGAAAAGAAAATACCATCACAAGTGTTAACTTATTAAAGATAATATATCACCTACTACATACATACAAAATGTGCATACACACACATTCACACACATACTTCTGTTATTATGATTATATATAAAGATGCCCATATCCCTGAAAAAAACATGTAAAATAATTGGGAATGAAGATATCATGACATCTGCACCCTAATTTTATTTTAATTAATGTTATTGAAGTAATGAACATTGTGTCATAACATTATCTGGGTGTAAGGTGTACATCAGAGTAAATCCATATCTGTATATATTAAGTTCACCATCATTCCAATTTTCCTTCACTATACAATTATACCTTACATTTAAATGATTCTGTAAAATATAAATATATACATATAGTGATAAAGCAAATAGAGAAAATTTTAGCAACAATTGAATCCAAGTAATGAGAATATAGTATTTATTACACTACTCTTTTAATTTTTCAGAGTCAGCAATCACTAGAAAGCTTTTTTCTACAGGATATTCTTCATGCAACAGATTTTTTTAATTCCAGCACTGAAAATATTGCTGCATGTTTGACCAAGAAGATGGCTCTGGCTCTCATATTGGTACCTCCTGCCCCCGTTTGACAGTAATGCAATTAGGATTCCCAGAGCATAACTTTTCCATTTCTGTTACTGCAAGGCTACATCTGTTTTCAGTAGTACACAATTTCCGTTGAGCTATTGACAGATAATAGATAAGATATGGCCTAGAGGACCACAGCCGGTATCTACAACCAGAATTTTTGTTTTCAGACCTGAACCTCCAATGTCTCTGTCCATTACTATTTTATTAGCAAAAATAAAGCATTATTATTCTTGCTTAAGGGTCAGATCTTAATTTCATCTCTGTTCTTTTCTGCTACACACTGTCTTTATAAGATTGAAAAGATAGATGATGTTGGAAATATATAGTTTATTTTTTCAATTTTGTACTTGTTCAAAGCAAGACTAATAATTAATGTTCTAGGTTTCCTTATGTACTCAGTTCTATGAAGAGTAGATGACTTTCATTTTCTGAATAACCGTTCTTCTGTCCTACATGAAAGGTGAATTCAGAGTGTGTTTTAGATTTACCTGGAGAATGCAAAGAGTGATACCTTGGACCCAGGGAGGAATAATGAAGAACATGTAGCTTCAAGTTAGACTTTTCAACCCCAGCACTTCCACTTACTACCTGTATGATTTGGGGCCAAGTGAATTAATCTTACTCTTTCTTCAATGCCTCATATTAAAATGGGTATAATAACAATTGAACATCCATAAGCAAAAAGTGAATTATGCAAAAAATTAACTCGAAATAGATCACAGGCTTAAATGTAAAATGTAAGAATAAATAAAATCTGGAATAAAATCTTCTGGAATAAAATCTTTAGGACCTAGGATTAGGCAGAGAATTTTTAAACTTGCTACCAAAATCCATTAAAGGAAAATTAAAAATTGGACTTTATCAAAATTAGAAACTTTTGCTCTGTGACAGATAATATCAAGAAAGATGCAGAGGCAAATTACAGATGGGGAGAAAATATTTACAAACCATATATCTGGCAAAGAACTTACATCTACGTATATAAAGAAATTCTCAAAGTATAATTTTAAAAAATCAAATAATCCAGTTAGAAAATGGGGAGAAAATATGTTTGCCGTTGTATCCCCGCATCTAGAACAGTGTAGCTCATTATGATTAAATACGTGTTGAAGAGTGAGACACCATGGAGGAAGATATTTGGCCCATGAAGCAAGAAGGAATGACATGGTAATATCCAGGGTCGGATACAGATAAAACTACAAAAATGCCCATTTGCTTAAACTGCCTATGAGAACAAAGGGTAGAAAAGATGCATGGATTGGGAAAGTGTTAAGGATTAATTTAAATACTAATGTGATTCTCACTACCCTAGTTTTTATCAGTCTTAGAGAGATAATAGGTTACCATCCTTATGTCAAGCCCCACAGGTAGAAAACCTAGTCCTTAATATGCACTCTTGTTTTCCACAGTGCCCAGACATGTCATAGTCAACATCCAGTAGAAATGTTCCTTATTACCATGTTCACCACGTCACTGCATGGCGACCCCGTTCTAGTCATTGCTTCCACCAGCTAAAGAGACCACTACTGCTGACACTCTCCTCAGCCATTAGTATCTCAGGTCCACTTAGACTACTGAAAGGAAGACTGACTGACTCGCATGCAATAGTGTTTGAGCACCTGGTCCCAAGGATAAAGCCAGAGAACCGATACCACTCTGCAGTGGTCAAGGTAGTGTCTGCTGACCATGACCTCAGCTTCAACACTGGATCCAGACCCCTCTTTTCTGTCTCAGAGTTTCCTGCCTACTTCACAAAGCCCTAGTCTGACCATTTAGTAACAATCAAGCAATCAGTGTTTGCTGAGCATCTGTCTGCAGGGAGCCGGCCTATTGGTAGGCATGTGCAATGCGTAAGGAACCCCTATTCGAGAAGGTTCCAGTTCCAAACAAGCACACAAAATGGCAAATACAACCAATCAGGAAAATTCGTGAAATGTCTTTTTTGAAATATGAACCAAAGAAGGGATGTTTTATATTATTGAATTTCTACAAGCATGAGAGAACAGCATCCCGGTCAGAGCACACTTCTCAGATATGTGAGAGGAGAATGATTCAAGAAGTATTGTGTCACCAGTGTGTTGAATGCAAAGAGGAAAGTGACATACATGAGCCTGAAAATAAGTCTTTGGCTTCCCACCTTATATAGGAGCATATGGGCTCATTAAAATATGTGATTCAGATTTCACTTTATTATCAAACAAGCATTTTTGGAGCATCTGGCACCACTGTACTAAATACTGTGGAATAAGGTACAGTGCAGAAATCATGGTCGTCCCGCCGGGGAAGGGTACTCAGGAGAGGGAAAGAGAAATACAAAAGAATGATCGAGGAACAAATGGGGGTCAGAGTGTGAATATGGAAGCAGCCAAGCAGCATTTGATATGAACACCACTGAGCTCCACTTTTAAAACCCACTCCATGTCATGAATGATTTTAGTTTTCTTTTGGCCTCTCAGGAATAGGAGAATACATGAGAAATAGGGCTGGGCCCTGTTTCTGCCTAGTAGTCTTGTACATCCTAGGAGCAGTCACACATACATCCCCAGGTCCTGGGTCTAGAAGTCAAGATCTGGGGTTGCAGACAGCAACCAATGTGAGCAAATAAATAAAAATAAAATAAAATCCTTCCTTCACCTCTCCTGTCCTGCCTGCCTGCCTGCCTACTCACCTTCTTTCTTGACTGTACCTTTTCTTAAAAAAAAAAGAGAAAAAGAAAAAGAAATGGGGCTAATTCTTTTTATTATTATCATTGAGGTGACATTGATTTCCAGTACAATATAAATTTGGAATGTGCAAGTTCACTTCATCAAATATATTATAACACACCACCTCCACCGCTGTTCATTCGACGCCCCCACTACTGTTTGAACCATCCCTCACTCCCTTCCCATCAGGTAACCTCAGTTCTGTGGTGCAAGGGGTTAGATTTTATGCTTTTCATCTGTTCATCTCCGTATATTACACATATGAGTGAGATCACCTGAATTTTTCTTCCTCCTTGTGTTTTATTTCACTTAGCTTAATCCCCTATAGTTCCATCCATATTGTCACACATGGCAAGATTTCATAATTTTTAAACCTTAATAGTATTCCATTGTGTCTATTTACCACATCTTTATTTGTCATTGGGCATTCAGGTTGTTTCTAGCTCGTGGCTATTGTAAATAGTGTAAATAAGCTTAAGGGTGCATCTGGCTTTCAAATTAGTGTTTTCATATTCTTCAGATAGATACCCGAAGTAGAATTATTGGATCATACAATAGTTCTATTTTAACTTTTTGAGGAAACTCTGAAGAGTTCTGCAAAGTGGCTGCACCAATTTACAATCTTATATATAGTGTCTGAGGGTTTCCTTTCTCCATACCCTTGCCAACACTTGTGTCTGGTCTTTTCTGTATAGGTCAGTCTCAGAGGTGATAGCTCATTGAGGGTTTGCTTTTCACTTACTTAGTAATATGTGATGATGAGCAGTTTTTTCATGTGCCTGTTGGTCATCTGTATGTTTCCTCTGGAAAGTGTCTATTGAGATCATCTGTGAGCCTGATCCTTAATATTAGTACATTTTCAACAGAAAGGGCTTGATACTTGATACTTGATAGGTGTGCCTTTGTTCTTTTCCCGAAGCTTAGTTTTGTTTTCATTTATCTTATTAAACATTTAAATTGAGTATATGATATTCATTTACTGCCTAGAAAGTATAGCAAATCTGGCACCTCTGTTTTTCTGCATGCAGAGAATTTTATCAGAAACCTATAGGAATCAGGTACTGATATGGTGGAAATGAAAACTTCTAGGATCACATGTTAAAATGTGATGGAAATCAATATGTTAGATCAGTATGCAGAAGACCATAAAAATAGCAAGTGACGTATGTAAACCAAAAGTTACATTATATTCCAAGTAGAGTCTTTTATTCCTGCAGTTGAGGGTTTGAGTTTTGTTTTGTTATTTTTTACATCTTAAGTCTGAATTATTTTTACATATGTCAAGAAACTTTGTTGCCAATAATTTATCATAAAAATTAAAGCACACCTTCAAATTTATCGATTTCAAGATGCGTTTAAAATCTAGTGCCCTTTGTAACATGTGAAGTTTTAATTATATAGACAAAATCATGTTCTTATATTCTTTATAGTCTTTGCTAGTTTCTAAACCACAATGCAGCACACACATGCTAAATCCAGGATTAATAAGTCAGTTATAAAGTACGACTACAAAAATGAATGTTCAGTTATATCCATAAGTCCTTAAATACAGCACTTAATTTTTTTTCATTTTAGTTATTCTCCCCAGCCCCAGACAACAAACCCAGGTCCTTGGACTGTATGTGGACTTCACCCCTGGACTTAACCCCTGAGCCACAGGGTGTGCCAGTCTATTGATTTCCTTTTTTTTAAATCCTCCTTAGTATTTTAATGTAGTGACTTTGTTTTACAAATTAAAATAAACTCATATATAAATATATATATATATATATATATATATATATATATAGGTTCCCCATATGTGAAGTTTCCCCATTCCTCAGGTATATGTCAACACACCCTGCCCTCCAAATCACCAAGTGACTAAGGAAATTAAGTCATCTATTATTTATTCTTTATATATAGTTAATTTTATAATAATAATATATTTTATAAGGTAAACACTATGAAGACAGAGGTTTTTGTCAATTTGGTTTATATCTGTAATCCTAGAACCTAGAAGAATGCCTATCATATATAGCAAGTGACCCTTAAGCATTATCAAATAGATACTTTTAAATAACAATGATTTTTATTTCCAAACTTGCTATTCAGTGTCTCTGATGCTTCAGCCACTGTGGATGGGATTATTTCTTTTTTTTTTATTCTTTTCTTGAAACAAATAAGCAGCACTAGTCCTTCAAGTGTCAGAAATAAATTGAAGACTGAACACACTGTGCTTTCAGATACACTAAATATAGACTAGTATATGGCCACCTGATAAATGGGACCTCCAGAGGGCTCACTTTTCCCACCTACTGCTAAACTAGAAACTCTTCATACCAGACTATTTGATGTATGGATAAGGTATTTTGCAGTGTTACTTGAACCTATGCCATTGGGAAGATCATAAAAGTGTCTCCTTGACTTCCAAGGGGCAGAAATAATAATGCTGGAAGAAACAAAACACAAGAAAATAATCTCTATCTGCACTTTATTCTCAGACATCATTTTTTGCACCAAATGGACACCAATAAAATCAGTTATTCTGTATTTACAATGATCACTTAGCATCATTTATTTTCTGGTCTCCATTGAAATCATGACTCATAAATAGTACGTAATATGCATGAACTATTTTTTTACTGAATTGCCGTTCTAGTGCCTCCAGCCTTCTTCCCAGAGATCACTGCAAGAAGAGCCTGCTTTATTGTTTCCCCAACACTAAGAGAGGCTCTGGAGCCCAACTGTCTGAGTTCATTTTCCAGCTCTGCCATTTACTGGTTATGTGGCCTTGGACAATTTGACCAACCTCCATCAGCCTCAGGGTCCTCATGTATTAAAGTGGGTAGATGTGTTTAGCACACCTATTATTGTGAAGAGTCAATGAGACATTATACATAAAGCATTTTGCACATACTGAGAACTTTCAATGTTTTCCATTGTAACAGGAATCTGATTCCTAGCAAATTATTTTGTAGTTTGTCCAGCACTAGCATTTATTGGATTTCTGTTTAAAATCCACATCATCTTAGTCCTACTAGGCACTTTAAAAGAAGAAGACAATCCAGACTTAATACAGGAATGCATTTGGAGTTCTTTACTGGTCAAGGGCAATTTCTGTGACTAATGCCAGAGCACCACTAACAGATTGTGTTTGATTGACATATCAAAATGATTCATTAGAAATTGTGAGAATTGCTCAAACAATACAGCAAAGTATATCACCAGCATCTGGATTTTTCAGCGGGGGAGGCAGTGGTAGACATGGCAGTGGTAGGTTGGTTGGTAATTCCCAAAGTAAGTGAATTAACACAAGTGTTTGGCATCCCAAGTACAGAGACAGCCTGAGGCTCTTCCCTCTTCTCTTTCTCAATTTATAAAATGGGGATTGCTCTCTTCTAAGGACCTGCTTCATAAGGATTAAATAGAGGCTCTAAGGGGTAGATTTAAATAATCATCATTACTATTAATTTTGCCAGTGAAGCAAACAGCTGAGGAGCTTCAGTTACTGATACAGGAATGCACATTCTGCCCAGTGGCTTCACTCACCATACCACTTAGTTACATTTTAAGTAGTCATTTTAGGAACCACGGGAAACACAAGGTGAATCCCATCTGTAAGGATCTTGCAACTTCTACTATTTGGGAAGCTGGCAAAGAGAGCTGGGTGCAGGATACACTCAATGGAGCTTACCAATTCCAAGATAAGTATTTAAAACTACTTCTAAGTTTATTGAAGATTTTCTCCAGCTTTATCAAGATTTAGTTGATTTATCAAGATTTATATATTTCAGGTATGCAATTTGTTGATTTAACATGCATATATTGAAAAATGATTACTACCATGGCATTATGTAACGCCTCCATCACATCACATAATTACCATTTTTTTGAGGGGTAAGAACATTTAAGATCTATTCTCTTAGCAACTTTCAAGAATATAATAAATAGTAACAACCATGGCCAACATACTGTACATTAGATCTCCAGAATTCACTCATTTTATTACTGGACATTCATACCCTTTGACCCACAACTGCTCACTTCCTCACCCCCTGGACCCTGGTAACACCACGCAACTCTGTAAACTTTTCTTGAAAGATCTGTGTTAATGCTCTAGTAGCATGCACAGGACAATAATTTGGAATATAGAAAGAAAACATTAGAACGTCTGTGTTTCTATTTTTAAGGGACTAAATCAGCCCATGTTTACTTAATTGTTGACAGTAGCGTATAAATTAGATGATAGATGGTTAGTTAAATAGGCAGGCAGAGAGGCATTCATTTATCAGGCTCAAAGTGTTTTTGAAATGGTGTATGATCAACAGCTTTGGAGACAGTGATCATGATTATATTCCGTTGTGTAGATTTCAGTTTGTCAGTTATAGTCCAGCTCTGCATCTGAAAGTTACCCTGACCCCTTTATATTACTGAATATTCCCAAAACATATTTCTAAGAAATTTTAGAGTGGGTCACAAAATGTCTCATTTCATATGTTATAAGTAGCTGCTCTCTCATGAGGTAAAATTTGTCCCATATTTTGAGGGACTTCATTTCACTCTTTATCTAAATTATAGCTTTTAACAGATACCTAACATCCTCATGTTCTCTCACTGGACAGATGCACAGATAATCTCTATACAGCCTGACTCCCCGGATTCAAAGCACCTCAAGTCTAGAATGCCACCCAGTCAGAGAAATAGTTCCAGCAGGAATTGAACTCATGACTAGGCCTATGGCCTTTGTAATCAGGATAGTCCCCATTTCCTGCTCATGAGCAACATGCTACCAAGTGAAAATTCTGACCAGAAATTTCCAGAATTTCAGGACTTACTGCTTTAGGAAATATGTTAGGATACCATACAGGGAGGGAGAAGGTGATGACTTTTACATCTGGTTAAGAAATGGTAGGATTGACTTGCCCTGGAGACTCAGGTGCTAAGCTGGTGCTGGGATATAGGCCATATAAAGCGTAAAGACCTTGGTTTGTGACCCCAGGCTGAAGGAAACAACCAAAAATAAATAAACAAGTAGATGAAGTTGCTTTCTTCTCTTCCTTCCTTCCATAAAAATGCTTCTTCCTTCTCTCTTACTTCCTCTCTTTAAAAATTTTTTTAAAAAATGATAGGATTTGTTTCCTTTTAATATTTCAGGTATGAGAGATTCATACTTTATATCAGGCCTTCCTATAGGCGTTGGGGGTTTATATATCTTTAACCAAGAGAGAGATTTTAAACGTTTTTGTTTATTATAGGTAGATATATTGGAGGGGAGAGTTGATATAATTACATTCGTGCTTGTTCATTTTTAAATGAAAGTCATTCAAACCATTCCTCATAAACCTTTCTAAGTTCTAAGACATTAAAATTCATTAGATATTGGATTAGCTTTCCTAATCAATGATATGTATGTTTCAGAACACATTTATCATGAAATAATTATACTTTTCAATTGTTTTTATAGACTTTATAGTGCTTCTGCATCCTTTACAATGAGTTTAGCCAGGTTTCACAGGACTTAGTGAAAGATTATGGTGGTGGAAGTTTACATTTATTTGATTACTGTGACCAATTGCTTGCGTTTGCACTGATACCAAGTCTCTGTTCAGAAAAACACTTGTTTTTTAGCCTACGAAATCTTCAGTAATTCATCTGTTTTTTTTTTTTTTCCTTTTTTCAATAATGTTTATTTAGGTAACATTGCTTAAGTTCCAAATGTGCATCATTATAAATCAACATCTGTATATACTACACTAAGTTTACCATTAAAAGTCTGATGACCCATTTGATTATGTGATTCGCCAGAAGCAATTACTAGTTAGAATAAGCCTGTGTGCCCATGATGTAGCTAAACTGCAATATTTGCCTAACGCTTCTGTGTAGCGGGTGGAAGCAGGGGCAAGTATATGGGGTAAGGTCCTGTACAAACTCATCGGAACTACACTTTGTAGTCGAGGAAATTATTTTTCAATCAGTGGCTTTCAAGAGTCAGAGGAAGAGAGATGATTTAGAGATTTTTAAACAATTTATAGTGTTAAAAAGCACTTTCTAAATGGGCTATGTGTTTTATTGCCTGGGGGGAGTAGTGAATGCAGTATTTTCAGAACATCTACCAAGTAGGTGACAAAATTCCCATATAGAAATGGGGTTCCTACCAGAGAAAAAACCAGATGTTAATGATATCATTCCAGTTGCTCAATTACTCAATTACTTGCAGTAATTAGGGGGAAGACTAGTGCATATAAAGGGTTGAGCTGCACAGTACTTCTTTTAAGTTAAAGATGGATTCTTTGCATCCTGGCTTCTAGGTGTCCTGCTCTCATAAATAAGGGGACAGTCTGCATTGACACACCAGAGCCCCAACGTGAGACTTCTTGGGATGCATTGTATGAATTATTTTCAATATTCCTCAAGAACTCCTGTGTATGCTATGTATTGGCTTCCTGTAGCTGGCTCAGTCGTGAAACTGACCATCGGGAATCAGGCTTTCAAATTAGTATAGCTCAGGCACACCTGTGTGACCCAGGCAGTTGGGACAACTAAGGTGCAGACCATGTAAAGCCCAAGGACCTGGGGTTGTGATCTTGGGCCAGAGGGGTGAAGGGGAAAAATTTGTTTTTAATCTAAAAAAACAAATTAGTATAGCACACGCATATAATATTTAGTATGTTTGAATTTAAGGGTATGAAAACAAATGCATTATAAGAATTCTAAGATGAGTCTTTAAAGTAACTTAGTCCCCTTTTGAGGTTGTTTTCTATAACATCCAAGGGGTTAGAATATCTTTGCCAGATATTAAAATAAAATAAATTCACAATACCAATGCCAACCCAAAACCAGATTGTTATCTAAATAATTCAATAGTTGGAAACATATAGGCTGTCCACTTGAATAATTTCTTTGTCACCTTCATTAGTTACTTGTAGTGTAATTAAAAGCCCTTTCAAAATTGAATTCCTAACATAATCAGTAGCACATTGCCAGGACTGTGAGGCTGCTTCAAGATGCAATTAGAGTGAGGCTAAGTCAAGTGAGCCTGTGGAATTATCAGTAAATGTGGGTGAGCCCCTGAAAAACGAGCAGTTACCATCATGTCACATTTCTGATCTCTTTTGCAAGAGGACTACATAAAAGGAAAGTGAAGGGATGTTTTAATGGTTTTAGCTGCCATTTGTGTGTTTGCCTAAATTTACATGTTATAACCTGATGCATATTCATATCTTCAAACTATACTTAAAAGAAAGCTAATGATGTCAAAGTCTGGTGACATTAAACAGTGAGACATTTTTAAAAGATTTCAGGCCTTTCTCTGTACTCGCTTTTTCCTTTGTGGAATTTATATACAGGCATTTTTCCACTTATTTCATCTTATGATCCTTGATGCTTGTGAAAAAAAAAAGGAAGTCAATGGAACAGATATTTTTTTTCTACTTTTCAAAAGACAAGCTTGGCTTTTTTTTTCTTCTTCAAATGTTTTCTTTAAATATATATTTTTTCAAATTTCTACTCTGGACTGGTGATAGTTTTCCTCTTACAAAGACCCTCTTCTTTCTTCAGTTTTTTCCTGCTCCTTCATAGTCTGTGACATTGCCGTGGTATCAATCCCAGCTCATAATTATCTGTCTCCCATTTAGCCACAAGGTGTAAATTTGCTAACTGAAAAGGCCTGCTCTGACAGCTAATCTCGATGTATGTCCAAAGGCTGAGCTTGCTGTACTGGATAATTTCCCTGGGGGATTGTTCTCTAGCATGTGGGGCCATTTGTTGAGCTGTCTGATGTGGAAGAAAAGGAAATGAAAGAACCTACTAGAGAGAAAGAGGATCATACGCTGCCGTTCAGAGCTAAAGGGAAATCAAAGGACAATTTCAGGTTCAGGCCACTTCCCCAAGCTGGTTCCTAGGAACTCGGAAATCTGAAATATTTTCTTATTTGTGAATTTAGAAAAATTACTGAGAGAGAGAGCCCCATACGGAGAATGATGACAAATTTAGTAATGCCCATGGGCTGTGCTCAGAAATTACCACCAATCCATAATACTCTGTGCCTGAGACAAGTTCTTCAAGGGTCTGCAAATAGGTTTAATAGCAGTAGGAAAGAAAATGTGTTGATATTGACTCCAAAATCTAAAAGGCATCTACAACAATTAAGATGATTAAATGTTTAATTGAATGTCTACAAACTATTTAATATCAACTTCATTAATTATTATATCTAGTCTTCTTAAAAATTCCATTCATGTGAAAACAAACTGTGGATTCAGTTTTTCTCCTTTCCAAGATTCAAGCATGCCAATCATAAATTAAGTAAATTGCACATAGTTGACAATTTGAAATGCAAAATTGTAAGAACCCTTTACATTTTTTTTACACAAAATTTGTATTTTCTGTGGGATCTAGGGGTATCTTAATATTCTTATATTAAATGTGTGCTAGAACTAGAAAAGGAATCCTAGGGCCACTGAAATTTAAAAAAAAATCTCTGCATTGGTCTATATAATTTTCTCCAAGTCTGTAACTATTCCTGAAGACACAGACCAGCAAAGACTCTAATGGGGAGAACCAACAGGTGAGACAGAGAGAAAGCTTCCAGTTTGTTCTTGCTGTCTGCACCTATAGCTAAGGTGGAGCCATAAAGGCAGTGTCTGATGCTGAGGAAATTCACAAGGCGCTTGTACATCATTAGACCAATCACAGGGGAGTACCCCTGTTCTGGAGAATAGGGAGCAGTTTTCATTTTAAAATTGGGAAGCAAAGCCATCAAGTTGGGAAGCGTTAGCAGAACTCCAGTTTCTCCTTTTCTGAGTTGTGTTCTCTCCCAACAGATGGCCAGGCCTTCACATGCCCTTGTGTTTTAGTCAACTTTTCTCAACCTGGTAAATATTTTCATTTTTAGGATGGAAGATGTGAAGTGGTAGAGGCAGGAAGCAAAGTGGATGAACTGAATTCTACTTAGGATGTCCCTACTTTGTAATTCAGTGGTTAAACTACTTCAACCTTTATTTTAGTCACCATATGTGGGCTCCCTCCAGCAGACATGAAAAATGACACTTCCTAATAATGCCCCTAGTAACAATTTGTTATCATTCTTGCCAAATGTTTTCTTTAAATATACTAAAACACTTCCCTTTTTTATACAATGACATCAATAAATTTGAAATATGCTTTTCATGTCACAATATGTCTTAGATAATTTTCTGTGTCAATGCATAGGTACTTAACTCACTTATTCTAGTAATACCCTAGTACTACATTGAATGGCTGGACCATAATTGATTTAACTTCTCTCTACCGCTGAGCATTTGGGCTGGCCATTCAACTTTTGTCTTTCACAAAAAAATGTATCATTTACCTAAATACACCATTATATATTGACAAGAAATAGACACCCTGTGTTGATTTATTCCTTCCCAGGAGCAGAAAGAACAAAATATTACTCTATACTAATTCTTGTTATTAAATGTAAAATCTTTATGTCACTTGTTGTTTATTTATTTCTCTGTCTTTTGTTTTTGCCTTTTCCTCTTATGCAGTCATCTACAGCCAGGGACAAGGAAGAACAGGCTCTACCGGTAGGAAGCAGTGACCCTGTCCGTACCTGTTCATGTGCCTGTGGAGAATGTGGGAGCCAGGGTGGGAAAGAGAGTGGTTCTTCAGCTCAACAAGTGATCCTTTCCCTTGGATTACTTAAATGGTTTCATCTGCGGGTGTATAAGTATGATGTTCTGCAATTTGTGTCAACTGAATTCTTGCATACAGCAACAAATTATAGCTGGGACTAGGTTTTGGAAAGTTTGAGTGCTCTCTGTTGTTTGGCATAAACTTATTTAGGAGTTAACAGAGCGAGATATTTCCAAATTGCATTCCAAGGGATGTTGAGCTTATATTTTGGGACAGTTTGGGGTATTGCTTGATAACTCTTTTCTTTGTGTATCTGCATGCACCTGCTTTTTACTAGGAAGTTTCTTTTGGTTTTATCAAAAGAAATGCTGCATGAGATCTATATATTTAATATATACATAACACCCCAAAGAATACTTTTAAATTCTTCTATAGATGTTATCCTTTTGCTCATGAAGGTCACCAAAGCACAGTCCTCCCCCTTTCCCAGAATAAGGACCATAGTAGCAGTGGTTATGACAAATGATCAACAACAAACACATTTTCCAGTTCCATCCAATTAACAACTCACACCTTATATTGTGCAGCATGGCAAGGAAATGACCTTCAGAATTCTTGTGTTCAGCCATCAGACAGTGATTACATTTCAACTCTGTTAAGTCTCTTCACCTTGCCCCTAAAATATTTTGAAACTTAGTCATCTGAACCAAATAAAGCATTAAAGAATGTTATGATTTTTTAAGGCTGAAAAAAAAAAAAAAAGGCATTGAAAATACATGTAACCTCATCCCTCTCCTGCAGTGCTTAAAGCAAAACCTTATAACTTACTGAGAGGCCCTAGGATATGCTAGACCCGGTACTGTGCTAAGGTGCAGACCCAGACTCCTCCTTGGAGGAGCTCATTATCTGATTACCATTGTGCCATCAATAATCCACTCTACTTCCTCTCCAAACCCTGTAGATATATGATTGTGGTTTTAATAGGATACTAATTAACACAAAACACACTAAGACAGTCAAATTTCTGCATGTATCTCATACTGACATTTAACCCTTACTTCAAGCTTACTATGGGTCCCTGTTTTTCTCTAGACATGTGGAACATGACTGTTAATAAGTATTCTACAAAATAAGAGTAGGCAACACCTTAGAAATACTTTCCAAGTCAATTCAGTTACCAAGATTTCTTTAGTATTAGACTTAATGATTAAAGTGTTCTTGAAATTCTAAAGGTGGGTTATTTTAAAATGTAGTACTTTCTAAATGTATTTGATCATGGCGGCTCATGGAACTTTAAATGAGGAAACTCTCTTGTGGGTCTAGAGTGTGATGTAATTCTTTTGGAAAATCCTGAAGTAGAAAGAACTGGAAGACTTCATGAGAAACAGTGTTTTACTTTTACATGACCCCAGAAAAAAACACGTTAAGATTTTGAAACAAAAAGTCAATAAGAAGTTGATTCTCTCACATTCTATTACCCTCTCTCAAATATACCTCTCCACAGAGCTTGGCTGTCTCTTCCCCAATGATAACTGTGCAAAATAATCAAAGTGGGGGGAAACACACCCTATTCAGGATAAATATTGGTCAAACTCTAGATTTTAGGATTGGTTTTTGTTAAGATATTTTGCTTTTAAAGATAAAAATTTGTTGGCAACTTCATCTCTAGTATATTCTTTCCTTCTTACCTGTCAGTTTTATTTATTTGGCTCAAGGATCACCCCAGTGTGAGTTTACACAAAAGGAGCCACCTTCAAAGTCAGGAAGAGTTTCAGTGGATTCATATTAGAAGTAGTCTCTTCAAATATCACAACACCGGCCATAGGGCTTTATGGGTTAGAACTGTTCTGTAGGACAGAATGAGAGACCCCAGAAGAGTATTACTTTGGGAAGCAAGGAGAATATATTAGCACCTCTATAATTTACTTTCTATGTTATTTTTCATAATGTCTCCCTATATATATATATATATATACATATAATGTCTCCCTTTTGTACCATATATCTTATATTTTTGCAAGTGTATAACTATAGATATAAGTATGTACATACATGCACACTCAAAACATTTACTGATAGGATTCCATAATCCAAACATTTTTAGAGACCTCTAACAGATTCAGACAACAATTTTTAGGAGATACATACCTTAGATCCATTTCTCTACCTTCCATTTTTTGTCTGTGTGACTTGGATATCTCACTTCACTTAGGAGACTTTCTTCAACTGCCTAAAAAAATACTAACACTATCAAGTTCTTTGGGTTAATCTGGAAAATAAGATTACTTGAAGTGAAGTATCTACCGTGTTGACTAGCATTTACTAAGTTCTGAAAAAATGGTAGCACTTATTTGATAGGGAAGGATGTAAGATGCCATTCCTTCATGGATTATGAAATCTACTTTGAAATCTCTGGTTTGTTTGATCCTGTGACAAAAATGAATGGCCACCACATTAGGTGAAGGTCTTATCTAAAGTGCATTTGCCTTTCGGAGCACTGATAGCATCTTTGTCTGATTTCTTTGCTCAGGCTAAGCCACGTCTCCAGCGAGGTGGAAGTTCTGCCTCCCTCCACAACAGTCTCATGAGGAATAGCATCTTCCAGCTCATGATACACACCCTTGACCCACTTGCTGAAGGTAAACATCGGGCTTTAGTGTGGGGGCTTGTTTGGGGGAAAAGAGGATGTAACAAGACTTCTCTTCATTAAACATATATTTTTGTCACACAAGCCTGCTGATATCCTTGTGTTAGCCTCTGCCAAAGGAAGCCCTGGCCTTTGGTGAACTTTGTCTGTAACAGCTCAATTCAGGATTGGAGATGTGTGGACCAGGAGTAGGACCTGAGGTCCATGTGCTGATTCTGTCTTTTGATCCTCTGGGATAAATACATGAGATAGAGGAGGCAGAGACTTTTCTCCTTTCCAGCTATCATGTTCTTTCTCTTTCATTATTCTTCCTAAGTTTGAAGATGAAATTGCCTATGCAGGTAATTTGCGCATCCAGGAAAAAAAAAAAAAAGAGTGAGTGAAAGAAAGGAATTCCAAGACTTAGAAGGGACATGAGTAGTTTTGGGAATGATGTTCAGTGCAGAATAGTAATATTGTACTGATTCTTTGGCAACAAGAGGGCAGGAGGTGAACTTCTAAGCATCCAAAGAGCCCTCTCTAAGATAATTGCTTGTGGTCAAAAGGCCCAGCTCACTTTCTCAAAAAGCATGAACCATGACATAGTCTGATTGTGTTTTTTCGGTTTCACTCATTCACGATGAAGCCAGATACATCATGCTTCCTAAACTGCATAAATATCCCCAAAATAATAAGTTTTCAAATAGAAATCTGATGTGTCAAGTAAGTATCAGGCCCCTAGAAAGGTGTTCAAATATAAGCAAGTCTGTTTTTTCTTCATCCATAGCCTTTCTCATGGGGTCTGATGTTACAGGAGAGCTGACAGCCTGGGAAACAGGTCTCTGCCATTGAACAAACACATTAATTAAATGAAATAAAACATAAATAAACCTCTTACCTAATATCCATGACTTGGCTAAATAATACCAAGGGTACTAACAATCAAGAGATTCAGATGAAGTAAAGAAAATTCTGGAACCACAAGAATAACTCCTGTCCAGGTCCTGTCTTCTCTCACTGGACACACACCTCTCACCCAGGATAATGGGAGAGGATCAAGAGGCCTCCTGTCATTGCAGAGCATCTCAATTGTAAAAAATCTCTATTTTGTACTCCCAGTATATTATATAGATGTCTGTAATATTCTCCAAGGAGCCTACTTCTCCACCTGAATTCTATTTATTAGGAGTAATTCTTAGACAGGGATTCCTAAATCACATTTCTCTAGACAGAGGTCCATTTGACAAGGAAATTACCTGATGCCTGGCCTTCTTTTTATTCTCCTGAGGTAAATACCTAGAGAGAGGGAGTGAAAAGATCTCAGACCAACTTCCTCCCAGCCACTAAGCAGTTGTGTGACTTTGAGCAAGAGTCTCTCTCATACTTGTGTTTTTTCACCTCTAATTTTTCCTCTTTACAGCTGACAAAGCATTTTCATACTAGTGAACCGATACTTCATAGTATCACATCAGAGTTAATATTATTATTGTAATTTCATAAAACATCATACCACAAAAGAGATCACAAATTTGTCTACGGTCTCTGCCAGCACTTTCTTTGAAGCCCTCTTCATCACTTGCTGGAGTCCTGAAGTAGTTTCCTAGATGGTCTTCTAGTTCCTTCATTGCTTCCTCTTTTGCCTATTTCCACATAGCAGTCCAAGTCATCATCTTAAAAAGTTAATCAAATTACGTCACTCCTACTTAAAACCTTCAGTGGCTTCCCATGGTTCTTAGAAAAATTATGACATTCTTGCCATGGTCTACGTGATCTCTCTCTTTCTCCAAATTCAATTTGTCTAACTTTGCTTTAGTCACAGGGGCCTTCCTGTCCTCAAAGAGGTATTTATTTCCTGCCTCTGGGCTTTGCAGAGCCTGTTCCTACCACTCAGCTTCTTTTCTTTTTTTCCCTGCCCTCTTCCACTTTTTCCTGTTCTGCTCCTGCCCATTTCTTCAGCACTCTGTTTAAATGATACTTCCTGATCATCCAATATAAATCCTCATCTCTCAGTGCACCCTTAAATTTTCTTTGTGCTTACATTACACTTGTATTTACATTACACTTGATTTGTTTACTACCTCTGCCTCCCAGGGTACTGTAAGCTTCCAGAACAGGAACTCTTATTCTCTAGTTGCCCCAAGGCCTAGCAGAGTACTTGGCACATCATGGCTGCTAAAACTCAGACAGATTAATAAATTTGGCCAAAATCATGCTTTGGATCTGATATTTGCACAATTTCAAAGCCCCACAAGTTTCAGATTAAATTTTGATTCTTTTGAACTATCATCTCCTCCACCCTAAAACCATGGCGGGTCAGGTGAAAGAAGAAAAGAACAGTTTAATCTACTCCAACTTGATTATGAATAGACAAATGAGTATATTTATTTGGGGGAAAATGGTGTTATGTAGTATTTAAGAAGAAAAACTCCAGAGCCAGACTCTGCGTCCAGATCACAAATCTGCACTACCTATGTGATCCTGGACAAGTTACTTAACCTCTCTGACCCTTGGTTCCTCATCTATAAAGTCAGGGCCCTATGTGATTACGTCTTTATCACAGGGTTTTAAAAAGGATTAAGGAGTGAATATACATAAAGCATTGAATTCATTCCCTAGAACATTACAAGTACCATATACAGGTTTGGAATTATTCTATTTCATTCTTTTCAAAAAGAATGCAGCATGTGATTTTTAAAAACCATATTCAAAGTTATGGTGAAACATATAAGACTTCCTTCTCCATTAACCTCTATATTTTTCTGGTGTCCCAATTCTTTCAGAGAAAACCACAGCTACCAATTTTTTAAAACTCCTTCCAGACATGTTCTTTGCACATACATCTCTGTATGTGTGCGTGTGTCCGTCCTTGACTACAGGTCTCAACCATCTATATCTTTCTGTGTTTGATGAGGGGGAGTTCCATTTCTGACAGGCCTGCTATTGTTTTTTCTGTCTGGTGGGGGAGGTTCTATTTTGTTTCTGTGAGATAAGAGAAAGGGAATCTGAGTTGTCTCTGAGTTGGGCCAACAGTGATTTTCCAAAACACCTGGCCCTTGTGGGGCTGCACTTCAATTAAAGTGTTTGTTCCTGCTGAAGCAAGATGTGTGCTCTGAATCTGAGCACCCTGACTTTCAAGGTGAAACCTCTCCCTGAAAGAGGTGGAGTTCTCCAATGGTGTAAATCTGAGAGTATGCTGAGAGTCATGATCAGTCCTGGACTGGAGTGATTAGAAAATATGGAAATCACTTCAATGCTTTTAAATTGCTCCATAGCACTCAGCCAAGAAAACAGATTGCTCTGGTATTTTTCCCCAAAATTCACGATCATTTTCCATTCTGAGAACAGCCAAAAAAATTAACCCACAGCTCTCAGAAATAGTCATCTCCCTTTTAGTTTGCATCTAATCACTTGAATTCACACATCCCCGTGCCAAACTGTCACCTTTTAACAATATAGAGCATACTGGTTACATCACCATGTTGACGGTGTGAACTGCAGCAGCTTCCCATCGCTCTAAAGGACAGTGCAGTGATGTTCCTGGCATTCACAGAGCAAAGTAGTGCATTGCCACTGCCTGGCATATGGTCAGCGTTCACAAAGGGAGTTTTTAACTTCATTTGAAGACATCATCTGGGGCAGATGACCATGGAAAGACATTTCCCTTTGTCATCTCTGTACCACTCAAGGATGTTGTCTTCCAAAACCCGGGGATCAGCCCATGCCAAAGGTTTTTATGGGTGATTGGTTTAGCCTCTGTATCCAAGGCACAAGATCCAACAGTATTCGTATTTTCATGAGCTATTGGTAGGTAACAAAGCACCCAGGATTTAGTGGCTTAACACCACCGCCATATTATTATTGCTCATGATGGTATGGACCAGGAATTTGGACAGCAATAAGTGGGGTGCCCCTTTAAAGGCACAGCTGGAAGAAAGGCTGGGCTCCATGCTGTCTCAGGACCTTTTCACATTGTTGAATGCCTTATATGACAGCTGATGATTGATTCCAAGAGCAAATCTTCCAAGAGGCCCAGGCAGACACTGCAAGGCTTGGTAGAACCTAGTCTGTGATGTTCTAGAACATCACCTCTATTGCATGCTTTCAGACCAGTCATCATGAAGGCCAACATCAACTGAAGAAGAAAAGGAATCTTCTCAATGGGAGGATTCCAAAGAGTTTGAAACCACCTTTAGCCTAACCCAGCCTGTTTTCAGGAACACACCTCACTGTTCCTTAGTGTGCTCTGTGCAGACCACACTGTGAGCAAGGGACAAGCTCTCAGGCACCTGCCTTGGCTGCAGGTTCAGTCCTAACAAGGTTGAGCAGTGCCTCTCTGGGGCTTCAAAATTCTGAATAGGACATGGATCATGAAAAGAAAGATTCTACTAAGGCTCATGTAAAGGATTAGAATAAGATTTAGTTTCTTTTTATAAGAAAGCACTGGAGAACTACAATTTTCAGCCTTTGAGGTGACAGTATGGTTGTCTGAATTGATCTTTTTAATAAGTTCAGTGTCCCACATTGACTTTCACATTCCCTCTAAGCAAACTATTCTATTTACAAAGCTGTACAACTCTGTGAACCTAAAATGAGGATGCTGGACATCACACTTGGGGAGTGAGAAGCAGTTTCTACTATCATTTTGTCTAATAACACCACCACTAGCATTTGTGGAGCACTGACAACAGGCCAGGCTAGGCGCTCTGTGTAAACTATCTCATTTAATCCTTACCCTAGCCGGCTCCATCACTCATAGGACACTAATGTATAAAGAGCCTGTGCTTGCCTCACCAAGGACATAAAGGCAGAGCCAGATTTGGAAGCTTTATCTGCCCAGGTTTATAATCCTTATGCTACTTTGCTCTCTTGTGTAGCCTCACAGCCAACTCAGTGGCCCATGCTCTCTTGGTGTAGACACCAGTTTAAATAACAGGAACCCTGACCCATCCCAGGACCATATACACAGTCAATCTTTAAGAGGCATGTTTTCCATACACGCGCCATGGCAGCAAGGCCTGTCGTGGTCCTGGCTCCTCCCATCCCAACCCTCACACCTGAGTTGCCGCCACACTCCCGACTCACCAGTGCATTTTGCTCTCGTCACTCAGTATTGAACATTCTGTGCGTTTGGAAAAGTGTACAATGATGGTGTGTGTGTATATATACATATATATATGTATATATACATCATCATTGTAATATCATACAGAGTACTTTCACTGCCCAAAAATCCTCTGTGCTCTGCTACTCATTCCCCACCATTGACTCGACCTCCCTACCCAATACACACCCCTGGAAAACACTATTTTTTATTATTTCCACAGTTTTGCCTTTTCCAGGAATGTCTTCTACTTAGAATCTTATAGTAGCCTTTTCAGATTGGTCTTAATCAATTTAACAAGACATTCAAAAGCAAGAAGTTGAAGACTGGCAACACAGCACCACACTGTCATCAGGGACCTGTTTGCTGATTCTTCCATCCAGAGCGTATCTGTCTCATCCTAATCCTCATGGATAGCAGCTACTCCCTCCCACACCCATACCCCATTATATCTGTATTCTAGAAAGGAAGATAGGAGAGAAGATAGTGCAACTGCCTTTTTCTTTTTCCTTTCTTTCTTTCTTTTTTTTTTTTTAGAAGCACACTTCTACTTATATCACATGAGTCAGAACAGGACTGTGTCACCACCCCAACCTAACAAGGAGCCAGTCCTGTGCGCTCCGCCTCCCCAGAAGGGAACTCCACATAGGCCACAGTGAAGATCAAATACATTTACTTTCTTCTCCCCATTCCTAGGAATATTTATCTTGTCTTTTCAAGTTCCTGATTGCAGGAAAGAAATATGACTGTCCCCTTCTCTTTTCCTTTTAAAGGGCTCTCTGTTGGCCCATGAATCCAGCTTTGATCCCGAATTCTCCCCTAGAAAAATCATTTCCCCAAAATTTTCCTAAAGAATCCTGGTTCCCCTAAAACATGAGTGAAATCGTATCCACCTCCACTCAAAACTGTCTCACTATCAGTAAAAAACCCTGTTCTTACATGAGTCTAAGACTCCCTATGACCTGCTGCCCTTCCCTTCCCTTTTCCTCCTGTCATCCCCTCCTCTCCTACATACTCTTTCCCTCTCTCTCTCAGCATTTCTTGCCTTCCTCATATATCATTTTCTTAACTCCGTTTCTCTGGCTTTCTAGCAGCACCTTCTGATAAGCACCATGCATACTTGTGCCTCGGGGCCTTTGCACATGTTCCTTCCTCCCTCAGACATAAAATGCCTCCTCCCCCACTTCCTTCAAGTCAACTTCAGATGTCACCTTCTCAGAGACGTTTTACTCAATCGAAATTTTAAAGCAGCAAATCAAAATAATGATAACTCAAGAGTTCTAGATCTTCCCTGCCCTGCTCCATATTTTTTCCATATAACTCACCATCATGAATGTATTGATTTGTTGTTTGCTGCCTGTCTCTGCCTTTATGTCTCAACAGGGCAGGACTTGTGACAAACTCTATTTCCTGTGTACGTGGTCCCCTATACATATTTGTTGAATGGATTGCTAGAGAGTTTGCTTTTATCATTTTTCTTCTGGAGAACTATATGTCTCTAGCCATGTAGGTGACCTTCATCCATGCCTTGTCAAAAGACTCTTTGGTTGTGGCCAGCAAAGTCCTATTCAATCGATGCAATAATTAATAGCAACCCTGTCTGCTATGGCCACTGTTCTACCCCTGGCCTCTAGGTCAGCACTGGCGTGAGATTGATGCTTCATTAATATGTTCTGAATGATTGAATAAATTTCCCTATAGTTCTGGAATTACTGCTGTGTTAGGAAAGATTTGCCCTCTGCCTCTCCTACTGAATGAGCTCATTTCCTTTTCTTGTCTTCCATTTGATACACTATTGTTCTTTTATGTATTACATTCCATGCCTAATTTTATATGTTCACAGAATTACCATCTCTACTAGTTTCTAAGACATTTATTGATTAGCCATTTGTTCTTTTTACGCAAATACCATAAAAATAGCATCTACCACATAATTAGGTATTAAGTTGTGTTTGAGATGGAAACTACAAAAGCATCTCTTCATTCTGCTCCTATGGATTCTTGGTTTCTTTTTTGCATTTCTAGTAGTTTGTCCTTCCTTGTGGAATTTCAGTTTTGGGTTCACAATTTTTATTATAACAATGATTGTATTATTAGTAGCAAAGTTTGACAAATAAGTGCACTTAGAACCTTAACAAACATCAACATTGGACTCACACCTGCTGAGTGGACCTGTAATTGAACTGAAGATTGATTTAACTGCAGCACTTTAGACAGTTTAGAACAGCAAGCCCACATGCCTGATAGGTAATAGAGGTTGTTTTCATGACAAGACCTTCAGAATCCTGAAATAGGATGCCTGAAAATGACACACTACTTATAGTGTGATGCCTGCCTTCTTTGCTGTTAGAAAGAAAGGCAAATTTTCCCTACAGTGAACTCACTTCACATTATCAGGGCCAGTCTCTGCTGTTGCCACTTTCCAGCCAACACATTTATGCTACAGGCAGTCAGATTGGTTGGGGGCTATCCCAGGAGCATTTCTCCTGCTCTGTCTGAAGGACAGATTTGTTCTTTATTTCCCTATCCAGTCACTATTGTGACACACTAATGTCATCTCTCCCATTGCTTTATCAGTCTGGCTCAGGCTTGGGGAGATTAGCAGGTAGCTTCAGTGACCTAAATTCTAGGACATCTTGATTGTAAAAGACTCACAAATGAGTAGCAGATCTTTTCTTTTTTCACCATCTTCCCTGTACCCTAGACCATATGTTTTTAAACTTAAAAAAAAAAAAAAAAACAGAACCCTTCTTTAAAATGAATTCTCACAGGAAAGAGTAAATCATTTTTTAAGCTATAAGAACTATTAAGAATTCATTTACATCCGATTCTCTACCAATGTGGCCAGTTCCACTTCCCTCCTCTAGAGCAGCATAGCACACATGAAAGAAGACCCCTGCCACAAATATGACAAAACGATATACTAACAAGGATTAACCAAAGGAGTATTGAAGAGCCTTATTGGAAAAATAATAAATAATCATTACTGGAGAACATAGCTCTAAGTAAACAGCGATCTAACATAAAGATGTCAGTTCTCCCCAAATTAAACTCAAAATAAAAGTTCATGCTGATTGAAATTCCAAATATATATATTTCAAAAGGCATTATAATTTAAGTAATTTTTTATGGAAGAGCAAAGACACGACAGAAACAGAAGACGTACCCACCAGGGATTCAGATGTGTATAAAGCAGCAGGTTTTAGACACCCTGGTTGAAGTCTTCAGAAGAAAGAGGGTGGGCCAGAGACAGCTGCAGTTTCCCTAGAGGTGGCCCTGAGGAGCAGAAACACTGTCAGCACCCCTGAAGAGGGCCTTACTGGAGCAACTAGAAGCACCTATTTAAAGGAGCAAGCCCCTCATTCCTGAAGAAGCGAAATCACACATTTATGGATGTCACACCCTGTCTTGACAAAGGCAGGCTAATAAACCAAACTGGAAGCACGCTGGTGCTCGGGCAGCTCTGAGCCTGGTGGCACTCAGGACAGGTGAACTCGGCTCGCCAAATCCTGTGAACCCTACGGGCCGTCCATCTGGAAAGTATTCCTAGAGAAAGTGAGCTTCGGATGCAGTCCTGACAGGAGCTGAGGGGTATGGGCAAGCAGATGAGGTCCAGGGAATTCAAGGCCTTATAACTGACTGGCTTCGAAAGATCCAAAATTATATATTGCTGGCTCCACCAAAACAGAGACTCCTTTGAGATGAGCAGGCATGTGGGCTAATAATCTGGTAGATTCTCCTGTCCAGGTTCACCAGAGGGCTGTGTGTGTGTGCGTGTGCGTGTGTGTGTGCATGTGTGTGTGTCTGCGGTGCAGGTTCTGTGTGTGTCCACCATACCAGCACATGTGTGATCTAAGTGTAGTAAGCAAGAGACCTAAGAGACAATGAAGAAGAAAAATGAGCTAGTGGAGCTTACACCTATCCTGAGTCACACTGTTATAGTCATCTTCTGTACCTCTCTCAACAGGGGCTATGGGAATGAGTTTGTGTCTCCTTTGAGGAAAGAGGTTCAGAAAAATGACATTACTAGCTCATGACTGCCCAATGCTTTCATGCACACAGGCCTCTCATCTGCAGCCACACACACCATCTTCTGTATACTTAACTATTCCTCTATTTTGTAAAAAAAATCATTCCAATTATTTAACATATCCATTTAGTGTTAACTTGAAGCTGACACTAAGATTAAACTTTCTTTTTTTGTTTGTGTTTTAAGATTAAACTTTCATTTGCTTGCTGAGTTTTCTTTTTTCTCACCAAACAGCAGAACTTGTTATTTCCTTAGCTTCTATCTTTAAAAACAGCTTCAATATGAGCTTTCATAAATTGTATTTGATCCCAGAAGAAAGTCATTTTCATGCTTGTTTCATTCAAAATGTGAAGACGTTGTCCCTGAAAGGCAGTATTGGAAGCTTTCTTTCTATCCCAAATCAGAGATCAGTTTAAATTAGCAAGAAAGATGTTTGCATGCAGCTTTAGGTAGTAAGTAATTGTCCACAAGAGTGAAGCCTTCACTGAGAAAGAATAAAATCCCACCTACTAGCTGTGTTTTTAATAAAATGACAAGTAAATGTCTGAACAGAGGAAGAGAGACTATTAATCCCTGTCATAGAGCCAGCACAATGACAGGTTAAAGAGTGTCTCTCTTCAGGAAATAAAAAACTATTACTCTCATATTTGAATGTCAGAGATGGTGGAAACTGAATTTCTCTTTGTGTTGTACACATTAGAAAAGAATTTCATTTGGAGAAGGAAGGGAATGCAGATGGTCTTACTGTAACAAATGCTATTAAGTATAAGAATGGATCTCTCTCTCTCTATCTCTCTCTCTCTCTCTCTCTCTCTCTCTCTCTCTCTCTCTCTCCCCCCCCCCCTCCCCCTTTAGGCCCCAAAGGTATGTGACAAAAAAAATGATGTCGATGCCATGTGAGTTTAAACAAAGCACACAAAAAATGAAAAAGACAAGACCAGGAAGCATAATGTTATAACTTCGTCTTTGTTCTTTTGAACTTATCACACACTCAAAAAATGCAGTTAGAACTCCTTCAAAAAGAAGGACTTGGAGTTCCTTCTCCTTTATCCAGAGATTAAAAAGCAGCTGTCCTAGGCTTGATTATGTGGGGGACCAAAGGATGGGGGCAATCATTAAACGTGAAAAGCACTTTTACCAAGTGTTTTTTCAACAACTATGTTGTTACATACATATCATCTATGAAATGACAGTATTCAAAGGTGTTTTCTCCCAAATAACACACTAAAGACACCTCTGCATGCTTAATAAAACACCTCTGCATCACTGAATGGAGCACAGGTAAAATGACTTGCATGCAGTTGTGAGAGTTTCCTCTGAGAGCAGCCAAGGTGCTTCCAGGTTTGACTCCTGCCTCTGGGCTCTGCTCCGTGCTGTGTCTGCACCTCTGGTTGTAAACACAAAGCTCCAGCTACTCTCAGGGCCCACTTCTCTCCAGCCCTCGCAATGTCAGAGCCACTAAATCTGGCCTCTTCACCTCAGCCATTCAAAAAAAATCTTGAACCCACAACAAACTCTCTTTTACAGGTTTCCTTGGGATTCAAGTGAATCTATGTGCTGTACACACACATTCTTATAATGACTCAAGCAGCATCATTTTTATATAAAGCTGATGGATCTACATCAGATTGGTTTCTTTTTTTTGTTTGTGGATTCTTGTATTCATTCATTCACCCATTGGGAACAAAGTTCCTTTACCAGCCTCCACTCTAGAGAAGTGTTATGGGGAACATGGGTCAGTGCTTTTCCCAGATGAGTTAATATCCTAAGAACCAGTTTAACAGTTGCTGCCCCTGAACTTTAGAAATGCCATGGCTGCCTCTCACCTTGGCCACCAGGGGTGGCAGCACTTGATCCCAAATGAACAGTAGGGAATTCACCTTTGCTTGGACTCTAAGACCTTTAGGACAGAACAACAATCATTGGCAGGAGTTAAAAATTGTAGTGAATCAATCTTATTCCATAAAACTATTTGTGATGAAAATTCTCCTCTGAGAATTTTTTTTTAATTTTTTTTCTGAAAAAAAATTTATCCAGTTATTTATTTTCCTTTCCATGTACACGTGGGGTTTCCATTCTAGAAAAAGTTACAAATTCTTGTCTTGATCTCAGCGCTATACCCCATCTTCCTCATTTTAGTGAGTATTAGAACATGAGGAGCTGACCCTTAGAACTTAAAGGGAGAATCACAAAATATGACTGTTCAAATCGGCTCTCTTCTCTCCTGGGTGTCTTCATGGAAACCTCTTCCCAACTGACTCATCAGAGGAGGAACATAGTGTAATTATTAAGCAGACACACTGTGGAGATTGTCACTTATTTTGAATCCCAGCTCTGCCACTTACTATGTAACCTTGGGCAGGTCATTTTAATTCTCTCTAACTGAACATCCTCTTTTGAAAAATAGGAAAGATAATGGCATCTGTCTCTTAGGGTTGTTAAGTATATTCAGTGGAATGCCATTCATAGAACACATAACCTGACACATCATTAGTTCTTTGTAGATATTTGTCATATAAGTTGCTTTTGGTTATTTTTTTCTTTTTCATATTTCTTTCTCAGGTTCAAGGCAGTTTTCAGTGGTTCAGAAATAATTTAATTACCTGTTCTGTATTTTCCCTTAAAAAGAAATTTATTCAGCACCTGCCAGTTTTTTAGATCTTGCCATACCTATCTACAAGATAACATGGGAAATAGTCTTTTTGACAATCTGGTTTTCCATGTGAGCAAAAGTTCTCCGAAACCATGTAATTATGATGTCTTCATTTACAAAGTCCTTCCACCCATTGTACAAGAAGGAAATTATGGAGCATGATACTTAATTCAATTCCTTCTCAAAAATCCTACCTCCATCTGAGGTCCATAGTTTTAAGACATTTAAAACTTGAAAAAATTCCTTTTTTCCCATTTGGTGGCCTAGCTGACATATTAATAAAAATCTAGAAAACCAATTACAATACTACTTTTTAATCCTGCCAGAAAAAAACAAAAAAACAAAATACAGCCATTTGTGTGCTGGGAGGTTAGAAAGTATTGCTGTGGCTCCTCCCCCTACATCATCCGATCTCTGATTCATTGGCAGGCATTTGCTATGTAATCTTAAGGTGACTAGTGGACTATTTTAAATTCATTTATGTAGCCTCACTTTATACAGTGTGACATTTAAATAGGAGTGACAGTAAATGGATTTACTCTTAAAACAGATGAAACTTAAAGAATTGCATGAACATTCTACTTTAAATTTGATGCTGTCTTTATAATTTGGGCTGATGATTTACTTACAGTAGGGATCCAAGTGTTCAGTAAAATGACATCCTATATTATACTGAAGTGAAGAATACAACATTATAAGATAGCTTTTACTTCTACATCAGTGACATTCATTTCCTGACTTCATCATTTCCCTGAATTTCATTATATTCTCAAATTTTTCTGCCTTCTCATATCTCTCTCTCTCTCTCTCTCTCTCTCTCTCTCTCTCTCTCTATATATATATATATATATATATATATATATATATATATATGAAAGTGAGTAGAGGCAGGCAGGCAGGAAGACAAGGAGAAAGAAATACTGAATTTCGTTGTTCATCTTGGTTGTTTCCTTTAACACTGTGAAGTGAACTTGGGATGTATGTGGACTACGCTCAACCACTGCTCCACCAGGGCATGTCCTCATACTTCTCTGTTATTCCTTGCCTTTTTTCCCCCTTGTATGGCTACAATTCTCTTTTATTTTTTTTTTTTCTGTCCTCCCGAGGGCACTTCCTTGGTGTACCTTTCTGATGTTGTTTGATGCTTAGTGCATCAGAGACTAGAAACTCAACTGAGCTGATCTGAAGGCTACATATGATTTGGTACTGACTATTTCTGCCTTGTGAAACCATAGAATTTAGCCAGGCCACCAAATGGGATTCCAAAGAGCATCTATCTTGGTTTCAAGCCAACATGCAACATCCATTCTATGTAAGAGTGGTTTTTTCCCATCTCCATTTCCAAGATGTTGCTGCCATTTTGTCTTTTGTGTGCTGAGGATTCTCCTGATGGAGGATTTTATGTAAACCTTCCTCTCTTAACAGAAGCAATGAGGAGGATTCCAAGAGCTAAGGCTACTTTCATTTACCCTTCACAGACTCCCCCGCAGGAATACTGAGACAGAACAGTGAAAACTGCAGAATTAGAACACTGAAATGGAAGATATCAAAGTACCAAAGGCAACTAGGCTAAGGAAGATTAAGAGAACACTTTTAAATAGAAATTTAATTCAGTTCCACAGCATTTGAACACCTACAGAGTGCCAAGAACGTTGCTGAGTGCTGGAATTACAAAATGAACATGAAGATTCCTTGTACTAAAGGGCAGAAAGCAAATAGGTTAAGGTATATTTGATGGGCACACAACACAGGTGTATACCTGGAGCAAATATTCAGACGGGAGGGACTTACACTAGGGATGGGGGATATTCAGAATACTGCCTGCAGGAGGGAACTTTAAAACTGAAGGATTATGTAAATTAAGAGACCTAATAAAAGCCCAGCACAAACAGTCAGCGTGTTCAGGATTTACAGATAGTGTATTCCATTTTGTGTTTTGAAATGCTTGCCATGGTGATGATGTGAACACTAGGTGAAAGGTACAGGAGTAGAGAGTAGATGGTAAAAATTAGACGAGGGCTCAAATAATACTATTACAGTAGCTGCATCAAGGACTTGGACTGAAGCAAGGGCAGTGGAAATGTAACAGAAAATAAAAAATTGAGGCTATTTAGGGATGAAACTGATAAGCCTGTGACTAGTTGGGTGATAGGTGTGGCTTGCAGAAGCTTCAGCATCACTTTAGACCCCATTCTGTGAATTTTAGTCACAGTAAAATAATGGAATTTACCTTTTTATCAAAGAAAATGGAGTGCCAACCTATCTGTACAGACTACCTCATAAGTCCTTTTAAGTAAAGAATGGGAAGTAAGTAGGGGAAGAGAGTGGAATGTATTGCCATATTTAAGATTGAGTAATAAGTGTGTTTGCATCCCCATCCCAAATCTGATGACTTAATCAGAAATCACCCTTTGCTTGATTTTGAAAATATAATCTTTCAATTTACAGAGATGCAAAAACATACTCAATATGTTAGAAGATATCTTTAGTGAAAAGTTTAGCTTCCTAACCCCTACCCATATAAAAGTTTCATTAAGGACATGTTTTATAAACTTGCTATTAGAAGAGCTCAGACAGATTTCTGAAATAAGAAATAAGTTCCAAATGTTGCATGGATGTATCTAACAGTTTTTATTACTTAAACCATATAATTTCATTATCTTTAACAATATTATTTTCCTCCCATGAATCTCCATCTGACAAAAATAGACCAGAAAAGAATATTGACTACTCAGTCAGAATTCTGACTTGATGCACATGAAGGCAATAGTACTGATGGAAAAAAATGGAATAACTAACATTTATTGAAGAAAATGTGCCAGATTGTACTAAGCATTTTACAAGGATGAACTCGTTTAATTTTCACATCAACCCTATGGGATAGGAACTTCTGTTATGATCATTTTATTGAGAAGGACACTGAATGCTAGAGTAGTTAAATAATTTTCCCAAGCATGCAGAGAAGTAATTGTTGGAGTCAGATTCAAATTCAGATTTGCTGAACCCAGAACTCATTCCCTTCTTCCCCCTGGAAAATACCGCTTTCTCAAACAGGTAGAGTCTCTTTTGAATTTTCCTTTTGAAAATCAAAACTTAAAAAATATTTCATTACTTCCTTCCTTAAGATGCACATTCTTTAAATAATGCCAAAAGTCTCCATGTACCTATTATCTGGTCTATGACATTCATAGACTTCCTTTGGCATGACCTACTTGGTCATTAATTTTGTCATTCTTATTTTCCTTGTTTTTTTTTTTTTTATTATAAACTTGTGAAAAGGATGTTAGAATAAAGTTCCAATCCTGAGTGGTAACATCTTGTGATATATTACATTATCCTGGACACTGGTCACACACCGGACTTTGACCCAGTCATAGAATGATGGCTGCCATTTGTTGATCACTTCCAAAGTTCCAGGCATCACACAAAGCCCCTTAGAACACTGTAAAGGAGTACTTGACTTAGACTTTTGCAAATGAAGAAACAGGCTTTCAAAGGCTGAGTATCTTACTAGAAGGCCACACACCTAATAAGAAGTAAAGTTTGGGTTAGAACTCACATCTATTTACCCCAAAATTTTTGCTGTGTTACAAGATCTCCTTATTAAGCATCCTGCTATAAGGTCTCCTGAGACCAAGTTCACTCTAATTGTGTGAGGTTTAGGAGAATACTATCTGGGATGCGGGAGTTCTGACTTATTTGAAGTAATAATACCTACCATGTATTTAATCGATGGCATGTGCCCATTGTGATAATCACTATGGCCCTACAAGACAGCTGTCATTGTTCCCATTTTACATAAATGTAGGAAGTGAGATTCAAAGTGGTTGGGTCACATGCCCAAGATCTCCTGGCTAGTAAGTGGCAGAGCCTGTTGTCAAGTCAAGAGCTGTAGAGCTCCAAGTACATGTGTGTTAGCTGTCGTGCTACATCATGACATGTTTTTCTCTGTGCTTTGGGGGGAAAAGGTAAAAACATTCTGACAAACTACCAATGTTTAAAATTATCTTAAGATTGTGATCGAGGTTTGCAATTATACAATTAAAAGGATACCCATAAAATTGAGGAATTTTTTTAACCACACTATTGCGTTGGCTCTCTTGCCTAAGATGCTCATGGTTTTTCTTTAAAAATCTTTCTAAAAACCTGCATGCTCTCTCCTATACTCTCCCCCTTTCCTTCCCTAGCCCATTTCAAAAAGAAGGCAGCAGAATAACACACCCAGGTCTCATTTTTCTTACTTGATCATCCAGAGCATGTAAATTACAGTGAAATATGGCCTGGGTCAGCTCCTCACAGGACAGAAATCAGTAACCACTGATATTGCTAAGCAACACTATAGAGAAGCAAGACTGCAAATTAAGTGACAAATTTATAAGAAGTCAGAGTATCTGGGGACTAGCTTGTGCATTTCATTATGAACCATCTGGATGATCCACAGTAATGACCACACATTATTGTTCACTGTTCAAGGATGCTAATTCCCATATAATTATATGGCACCTCCCTCTGTGATCCTAACCCACATCTCAGAATCTTCCACTGTATTTTCCATAATCCAGGTATTTCCCTACAAAATAATTGGTAACAGTTATACCTAATGGAAAATTTCCATTCTTCTCCCTTTAAAACAAAACAAAACAAAACAAAACAGCAGTCTCTTGGCATATGTAATGCAGAGCTGACTGGGCAAGAACACACATAAAGATGAGAATTAGGTATGGGATCACTGCAGCTCAGTTGGCCTGACATGACCTTCACCTTGGTCATCCCAGAGAAGCCTGAGGTGGTGCTGAGACTCTATTCCTAAGTCAGAGATGAGCAGACAGTGATATCAACATCAGGTCAGAGATTCAGGTTTCAGTGGAGACAGAAAGTGAGCTGGAGTCCTTGACCTTCTGCAGAAGGATGCTTAACAAGGACCCTACAGTTTCAACAGCCTATTTGTCTCATTGGTTTATTCATTCACTTAATATTAATAAGAAAATGGGACTAACTAAACTGATTTTAAACCAAGATTTGCAAACCAATGAGTCAAATATGGCCCAAAGTAGATTTGTTTGGCTTTGCTTTAAATTTGAAATTAGTTGCTAATATTCAAAAATTAGAAGTTTTCACATAAAAATCCAGATATCTGGCTTCCTTTGAAAAATCAGAAGCTCTGTCAGCACTGTGCCTGCATCCCTCATAAAAGTGGAGCCAAGTAGCTACTGCCCCTTTTTAGGCATGTGCTGTTCAGTTTTCCATAAGCTGCACAACTCTCTATTGCACTCCCCAGCCCACTTTGCCCCACTACATACCTGACTCCTGTGGTTCTTGGATGCTTTGTCTGATGCCTGCTGTACTTCAGGCACTGCACTGGATGTTGAAGATCTTTCTGACTCTATATTTAACCACAGATGTAGCATCAGTATTTCCTGGGGCTGAGGCCTCACAATTACATCAGCAGATAGACATAAACAAGTATATGTGGAGAGTCAGGGAGACAAAAATGGCAGCAATAACAGGGCAGTGTGCTTACATTTGCAGAAAACTTGAAAAGGGAGAGTATTTCATGAAGAGATTAGATTCAGAGGACATGAAAACCAGGTGATAATTTCTAAGAGGTAGTCGTGTATGTATGTTAATAAATCCTACTTGAAACTCAACAGTTGACAAAGGATTACCCATAAATTCAGCTCTTTATTTGCATTTGCCAAATTCTTACTTTACTTTCAAAAGCAAAAGTGAGACTTTTTAATCTTATAGAAGGAAAAGAAACACTCATTATCATAGACTGGAAGAGTTGGATGTGAACAGAACTCCACAGGGTAAAATCATCTCTGTTAACACCTTTTGTCTCACATACATGTGTTAACACATGTTGGGTACAGCTATCTCCAGGCAAACATGTACATGCTGAAGAGCCTCTTAGTGAAGTTTGACATACGAACATCAATCCTCCACAGAATGTTAAGCAGAACTTCTGAAATGAGTCAGTGCTTTTAGAGCCTTTTTTTTTTTAAGTGAGATTTTTAATTTGGAGGTTAAAATACTCCTTTTCTTCTAACCTGAGCAAAAAGTATGGATTTCTGCTTGTTTCCTCATTTAACCTCAGGCTTCCAAAGTTTTTTATTAAAATCATTGCATTGTCATGAACATTTGCTGCAAAAGAAAAATGACCACAGGAAGCCTGGTAATGGAAAATAATTTTGGTAGCCCTTGCAGCCTTTTCTGAGGTGAAAATTTTTTAAGCTTAGAATTGAACTGTATTAGAAAATAAATTTTAACTCAGAATTCATGTTTATTCTGATAAATTTTTTTCACATGAAATGAGGAAAAAATAAAGATTAACCCAGATACCTGCAAGAAATTTCAGTGCTATATAGATCTATAAACATAGATGTTATGTTTGTGAGGAATGAGATGGGAAATTAGAAACACTTGGTCCTCCCCATTCACAGAACAAACACTGTTACCCAGTAATAAGAAGAAAATTCACATATTAAAAAAAAAAAAAACACTTTTAGGCCAAAATGTTAATACCGTAAAACATGGTTCTGGAAATTAAGCAGGTCAGGCTTTCACTAAACTGAAAGATTTTCTTTGACATCGTCCTTGTGTTTAAGCAAAGAAAGAAGTGCAGAGGGTTCTGCTGACTAGCACATTAAGCATAGGCTTTGACATTAGTGCCCACCCACAGAGATCATTAGAGTTTGAATGGGGTTCACCTACCTTGTGCTGAGCCTAGCTAGGTGTTCATGTTGAACTTTTGGCAGAAGATGAGGAGGAACACCAGTTAGTAAGAATGCTGTGCTACCACAATGCAAAAAGTATTTTCATTGGACCCTCCAAAAACCCACCTAAAAAGAGCTATTTATTGCTCTTGTACCCATTTAACAGAAGAAGACACTGAGGCTTGAAGAGGATCACCCAGTTCATAAGCAGTAGAGCCAAGCTCTGAATTAGCTGTCTCATCTGTCTTACCCAGAAGCTTTCTCACCCTTGATAGTGACGTTATGGTACCTAGAGTTGAGAAGCCTTAGGTATCAATGCCTGGCCTCCTGACGTCAGCAAATCAGAGAAGTTCAACAAAGTAATGCATCCTGAAGTCACTGTCATTTGGGAGCTGTGCATTGTATTCTTTTTCTAAGAAACGTGAGGAGAGCACATGATATGAGTAAGCACTGTTCTAGATTCTGTTGGGAGAAGGCTAAAGAGGCATAGGCAGAGTCCCTGCCTCCGACATGCTGACAGCCTAGCTGGAGAGGCAGACTTATGTGCAAATATTAGAAAGGAAGGTACCTAAGTCCAAAGCTGGAACACAGGTGATCAGAAGATTGAAGGGTCCACTTTTCAAATCCCGCTCACATGTCTGTGTTTCATGTTTTGACATTCCTCATAATTCTGAGAGAAGACCAGGACTAATGAACGATTTCTTTCATATACTGACCCTGATGTGGAAGAATATATCTTTTGTTGTTGAGCAACAAATGTCTCTTTGAAACCTCTGTACATACTGTTGAGTTTGTTTTAACCAATTTGTGTAAAATACCAAGTTCCTCAAATGCTCTGCTCTGTGTCCCGTGAGTTCTCCTTCACTACTCTTTATGGTGCTTGTGATAATGAAACTGCTGTATTGAATGCTTCTGGCTGCCATTATCTCATCACAGCATCACAACCTTCTAGAGTACATAGAATTATATGCCTTTATGTCTGAGGACACCAGGGTTCAGAAAGGTGAAACAATTTGCTCAAAGTCACAGAACTAATAAGTGGCAGACCTTGGGTTCTTACCCACACCCTTGGCTTCAGAGCCGATGTTCTCAGCTTCCATTCACTACTGAAAGTAATCCTTCAATGTGTGTGATGTAATCCATTATTCATACCTCCCTGATAGGTATTAGACAACTTGACGAAGAAAGAACTGTCTGTATGAAAAAAGCCTTAATTTATAGGTCTTTACACATAGTTCAAACCAATGCCAAAAATAAATCTTTGATTTAAAAGAAAATAAAGACGCTAATCATATTTTCCAAAAGCTAACACTTAATAAGTGCTCATTCTCATAGATTCCTCTATTTTTCATTTAATAAAATAAACTCAGCATAGATGCTTCTACTGATTCTTTTACATGTCAGAATTTTGAGACCTGAAATGTGAGAAAATTTTGTGAGAAAACTGAAATGTTTTTCTGCAGCTCCTGTCTGAGGAGATTTGCTGAAAAGGGGGTAGAAAATGCCAAAGACCTCAAAAGTAGAGCTGAGAGAGTCAATGTGAGAAAGAGAAATCTGTGTCCATGCCTCTTCAAAGAGAGGAGGAAATTAGAAGCCCCACAGTACTAACTCTTATTCACAGATTCTTTTAAGACTGAAGACAAGACCTCTCTTGACTTGTCAACTGTAGGATATAAACAAGAACTCAAGTACCTTAAAGCCCAGTGATGATGTTGCTGACAAGACCTGGAAGGAAGTGGATAGAGGGATAACAAATAACTCAACTCCTCCTAGAGATCTAGGAGCTTGGATGTGTGTGGCCCCAGCTGTCCAAGTGGCACAAAAACAAGTGTGGGCGCCATGAAAGCTCATTCACAATTGGCTTACAGACTCAACTCCAGCACCAACCACTGGGTTCTGGAAATTTTTTGTTAGACTGTGTGTACTTCTTAGAAAAATGTGATAGAGAAGAGGTAACCAGGATGTTATTTCCTGGTGATTCATCCTTCTGATCCTGACTGCCTCTTGCTCAGCTGACATATTGGACATTGCTAGATAATATTAAACAGCACTCTCTGGAACTCCCTCCTATCCTTCCGCCTAGCCCAAAGAAACAGCTACAATTTGGTGCAGTTTGAGTCCTAATCCCATTGTGCTAACAGTACCTCGGTTATTCTCTTGGGGAGGGTGCCGGTTGGAGGCCATGTCCTCGTGCAGGTGAGTTTTCGTTCATGCCTCTCAACCACTGTGACTGAGGCCACTTTCCATTAGGCATCATGAGCTATTGGACACCAGCAAGGGTGTGATGTACTCTGGTTTTGTGTGTGCATGTTGCATATGTCCTGGCCACATGTCAACCTCTTTCTGCCCCTGCTGAGGCAAGAAGAGGGCTGCTCGCTGCCCCCCTGCCCCAGGATGCTGCGCGGAGCTCACCGTCTCATGAACCTGTCACTGACAGTGTTAAAGGCTCTGTGCTGGCAGGCTGGTTACCTTTGCATTCTTTCTGCCTTTCTTTAGTGAGCCACAAACACGGTTCCCTTGAGCAGACATTGTTCTCTCCCCTCCTTCCTCTCTGTGCTTCAAGTTGCCACAGTGACTGTTTTATTCAGCTGCCACCATTCTTATCCCTTCTCTGCCACCGTCTGTAGCCTCATTCAGGTATGTTCTGTCCAGTACTCGTCCCACTGTCCATTCATCATCCAAAAAAGCAGCTGGGAAACAACCTAGGTATCTGCCACAGAAGCAGGGAAGTGTGACTTTTGTCCAACATGAACAGTTGTGACTCCCACTAATGTAAAAAGAAAGTGCTCATTAAAGAATATGGTTGTGTTTATTCATACCTGGTTCCACAAAAGACAAGGAAAAAAAAAAATCACATCTGCCACAGATGTTTGACAGTTGGGATTAATGCATGAAACAGGTGTGTGCACACAGAGGTTGCATCTAAGAAGACATCCATAAAAATGCAATGTTGTATCTTCACTGTGTAGAAGATAGTTTTCACCCAACTTTGCAAACAAAGTACCACCCACATTCTGTTCCCTTAGCAAATAAAAGAGAATGCCAGCTAATTATTCTACTGATTTATCTCAGGGAAAGAGGTTATTAAAAAAAATTGCCTTGACTGGTGTAATTTGTCAACTTACTGCAAGTTTACACACACACACACAAATGTATGTATTATATGTGTGAAACCACCATGAACATGTGTTTAATATTTATGAAGGTATTCCAGCATTTCAGAATTTTAAACTTGTACAACGCCATAGGGAAAAAATGACATTCTACTGAAGGTAATCCCCAGAAGTCATCACATTTGTTTCTTGTTATTTACACAAAATTCAATTTCTTATTGAAGCACTTACATCCTTTGTCATGCATCTAACAAAATCCAGAACAGGCAGGTTTTTGCAGAAGCATAAAGATGAGGTGATTTATCTTCCCACAGTAAAATTTTATATTCATGTGTTAAAATGGCTTTGAGTTAAATTTTAGGGACCCAGAAAAATAGAGAGAGAATGTTTACAATAAATAGAACACAGAAGACTATTGTCTGTTAAGCTAGATTATTTATCTTGCACACATGGCCCCCTCCATTATGAGTTGTTTCACTCGTGTGACTTTCCAGCGGCTGCCCATGCTAATGGACCACGGAAGCACTCGGCAGAATCTCGGGACCATCTCTTGAGTCTAATTCATTTCTTGAAGTTTACTGGGAGAGTGCTGTCATGACCAGAAAAAAAATTATTTTTAACCTACTCACAATGTTGCTTAAAACAATCTGGAATTTTCAGATGAACAAGAATAAATTTCTATTTTAGAACTGAAATAAGAAAAAAGAAAGGACACACCCTCTCCTATTCCTCCCACAACCAAGTGGCCACTCTGACCAACTGACTCAGAACAGCCCACGCTCTGCCAGTGGTTTCCATTACTGCCAAGCCCTTTGGTCATCTGCTTACAGAAGAGGGTTGCTGGTCCCACCTGCCCCACCCCACCCCACCGCCCCTGCATCTACACAGCAGCAGACAATGCCTTGCTCTGGATGCTGGGGCTGCTGTGTCACCTGTCTGACCAGGTATCTTCCTGGGAAGAGGCCTCCCTCTCACGAAGAGAGCTCTCTACACCTTTTGCAGCTCTTCTCAGCTCACAGTACCTGTGGTATTCAGCATTTTCTCTCTCAAATGCAAGCAGTAAAAGGGAAGCTTAGAACCAGATTTTTTTCATTTAGGGTTTTCCCAGATAGCCTTCCTTCATCTCTAGGAAGTGGTTCTGTTGGATGAAAGCTTTGGAATGAGCTTCTGAGACTGCAGTTCCATGTCAAAGACGCCTGTGCACCAGCCTCAAAGTACCTGGACATAGTCCTTGTTTAGTCCTTTCTCTTGGAGTCTCACCTCCATAAAAAATGATTGGGTTAGGCTAGACCTGGTGTGAAGTTCTTCGCCAAGTATTCTGTTTTGTCAGATGTTAAAATAATTGTGTACCATTCTGTAATGCAGGGCACAGCCTACCTCCAGTGGAATAATATATTTTAAGTGATTTCTGAAAATGGGCCGTGAAAGCTGTCTGCCACATGGCCCATGTTTGCACATCTCTATATAGTTACGATTGCGGAATTTGACAGTATAACTCTGAATCTGATTAATTAAGAATGTGTAAAAACAAAGTTCTTGCATTACAGCTCGTTCCTTATCTTTGTGTCTTTTACTGTGATGTTGTAGAACTTGGATCATATGGAAAACTAAAATATTATGACACAATGACTGAAGAAGGTAAGAATGATTTTAGAATTGTATGCATTGGCTTTTTTTCATTTATGGTGTCTGTTGCTTGCCCATTTCTTTGAATCTTTTTTGTTTCTTCTTTGCATGCCTTCAGTGACATTGCGTGACTTATTATTCTTTCGGCATTTTTGTCTAGTTTTTGCCATCGTGTTTATTTGGAATTGGAGACATGCAATACCATGGGTAATCATGTTATTCCATTCAAATGAGCCAAACCATCTCAACTGTGTAACATACTCAGAGAAATGGTGTCAGCAATATAACTACAAGTTCACACCCACTGTAAGCATTCTTTCTTCCACATCCCTACAGCATATAGAGACCTGTCCAACCTGCAGTTTTCTGTGCCTTTCATTTCAGAGAAGGGGGTTGTGGTCTGGTGATATTCTGATTTATGCAAAGGAATGATCCCCTAAAGTGACTCCTAAACCCCAAACCAGCTAGAGACCTCCTTCTGAGGCAGAGGGCTGTAGGTTCGCATCCTTACTTCCCACAGCCCTTCTTGATCCATTCTAGACTGCTACTCTGAGAAAGAGGACCACCATTGCAGTCAGTGGACTCCTCCATGCTGGAGCTCACACTATGAGAGGAGACACATTGTAACCATTTCCCACCAGTAAGTGAAGTCTGATAGAAATGTATTTTTAAGTGTATTTCAATGAATGGGAATTTCAGGCCCTCTCCAAGAGCACAGCCTTGCTGGAGTCAGAGCTGCTTTTCTGAAAAGTTGACCATACGACGGCAATTTGAAATGTTCACATTCCTGGAAAAGGATTTGTCCTATTGTCCTGTCTTGACGCATATCTCCACCCTTAGAATAACAAGTAATATCTGTAAGTTACGAAAATATTTGGGATTTTTTTTTACAAGATTTGTACACTGATATTCAAAAGAAGTCAGAAGATACCCTAGAGGGGGAATCAACTCATTTTATTCTTCAACATAAGAGAAGCTCCCAAATGTGTTGCATATCTTGTCTTCAGCTTCCAGTATTTCTGAGTTGCCTTAGCTTGCCAAAGATCTAGTTGCTTTGCATGCACGAAGCAGAACATCTGATTGCCCTTGGGAAGAGGAAGCCCCTTCCAAACCCCTCCCCACTCTCTTCTGCACAGCATCTGGGCCCTTCTCTGCTGCGAGTCCTGTGCTTTCAGTTAACACTGTGGTGTTTTCTAAAGCAGCAGAATGATTAGGATCTCAGCCTATAACCGAGAGCCCTGCCAACAATTTGGGGAAATGTAGACTCTTAGGTAATAAGAGACCCAAAGACCTAAAGTTACCCATCAGAATAAGTGTCCTATCACAGGAAAGTTCCTAACCCATCTGTTATTTTTATTCCATGTCTTCAAATGACTTTGATTTTCACTAGTGACTGGCTGGAGAAGGCAAGGCTTTGGGGCTCATCAACTTTAGAAGTAGATAGCTCCCTTGGGCATCTCTCTGGCTCCCCACCTTGATTTCATAATTAGGGCACATGGGTTTGTTAGCTTCCACCTGACCTGTCATGACCCTTCTGTTCCTTTCTTTATTCCATGCTGTTCTTTGCCTTCCACCCCTAACTCCCCATTGCCAAGGCCTTCCTTCTTCTTCCTAATTCCCCAGATGGCCCCATTCTATTGCTTTCCAACCTCCTCCTACATCCACTCGAGCAAACGTTGCTGTGCAAGAGCTCCTTTTCTTTACCTCCACACCCCAGACAACTCAAGACCACCTGAAGATACAAAAGCACAACTTCCAGTCTGATGATAGCACTTGATAACAGCTAGACTCTCCAAGCAGAAAAACAAAGTCGAAATACTATCTGCAGTAAGAACATGGTGGAGCCTTAGCAGGACTGTGAGAGTGTGTTTGGGGCCCTCCTTGTCCCATTGACATTCCTTATCCTCACCTCAGTCCCTTCATGTGTATTCCCTTTGAATTCCATTCTTAGCTGAAAATCCATCCCCCTGATAGTGCTACCTCATAGTAGCTAAGGCAGCATTAAAAAGTAGGTCCTATAAAATACTAGCTTCACATGATGTCACTAGAAATTTTGGAAAAAAGAAATCAAGATTGATTTCCTAGTTACATAAGTGGGAGAGCTTTTGAGTTGTTAAGTAGGTTTCTTGCCTCTGTGGCTTGTCCAAGTTTCCATATGCTACTGAGCACTGCAGCACAGCCAATCTGAAGTGGCAGGAGTAGGCGATGTTTCCCAGACTTCTTGAATCAGAGAACCCTTTCTTCTGTGGAACCTCTGGTGGGACTATTTTGGAAATGCTAATTAAGGTGTTAGCCTTCACTCAGAATAGGAACCTCTAAATATATTTTTAATCCTCTAAACACATAGCAGTGCTTCTCGGGCACTCATAGAAAAGACACTTGAAAACAAGAGGTCTCCATGGAACTACGTCACAGCACACCCTTTGGCTCCACGACAAGCTAGGCCTGACTTAAGTCTAACTAATTAATTAATCTAAGGTTTAATTAATCTAGGATTCTATCTAGAAAACTCAAAGCCAACTCAGTAATGTCATATAGCACAACCATGAATAATTTCTTCAAACTCTCAAAGGCCTCGCCCCCACAATGAAAAATAATAGTAATTGTAATTTTTTATAACTTCCATGTTGTACAATTTAAAGCATAATAAAGACAAAGAGGTTTTTGGTCAATAACTAGACTTGCTAGCCTTTAGGAAATACTGCCCTCCATTTAAGCATTTCTTGTCACAATTTTAGAAATGTGACCAGGCCTAGTGCATTTTCGTCATTTCCCATGTACCTAGTCATTATTTGTAACTATTTCCCGAAAAGTCTCTGGATGTTGTATGAGGTCAGCTACAGACAGGACACCTGGGGTTTTATTCTGCTAAAGTCAATTAAAGGAAAGATGGATTATATATGCCACCCCTTATCCTAAGAAGATTAATGATGATTTCTTAAACATGGAGAACTAGCCTTCACCTTCTTAGTTTATTATTTTAAGCACAGACAGTATGAGAATTATTCTGCTAGGTACTTTGGGGAAGCACAAGATTAAAAGGTGGGCAATTTAGAACTTAGAGAGTAGGAGAGAAATAAAATACAGCAATCAGTGAGCCACCAGAAAAAAAGGGGCAACTATCATAGGAGCTCAGAAGACAGACCATGGGAGGAGGAAAGATTTTTTTCAACTGGGGGGAAGATTTTGTGAAGAAAATGATCTTTGAACCAGGCCCTAGAAGATCAGTAATATGGAGTTGATTGGGGAAGGAGAAGGAGTAGATGTTCCCTACTAGGCTGAGGAGGGATGAAAGATGGGCACACCACCCTTTACTGGGTACTTCCAAACAGGTGTGGTGCTGGGGACTTTCTATGACCAATATCATTTAATCCTGCAATGACCACACCAAGTAGTTTTCTTTAAAGATGAGAAAAATCAAGGCTCTAAAAAGCATCTTATTAGATGAGGAAACTAAAACTCAGGGAAGCAAAATAACTTGGTCGGGGTATCAGGGGTTAGTAACACAGTAGTGCAGAAGCTGAACGCAGGACTGGCATGCCCAAGCCTACCCTCTAGGCTCTGCTGTAGCTTGCTCTACAAAATGATATGAGTTGTTGGAGAGTTAAAATTGGCTACAGTGTGGGGAGTGGGAAGAAAGGCTTGATAGAATTCAGATGATGTAAAGGTTTGAACCACAGACTGAAAAGAAGGACAGCACGTGAAAAGACAAGACAAAGGAACAGATGAAACATAATCAACCCTGAAGCATTTGCAACAGAACTGAAGTTACCAAAAGGGAATGGGCGGGCAGGGGCAAATGGTGGTGGAGCCCACTGGACAATGGGGAAGAACACTTGGTGTTTTGGTGGAGGGCATGATGTGTTAAATATATCTAAGAAATGGGGAACCTATACATAGGAATTTATTTTAATATGTAGAATAATTACTACAATGAAAAACATAAATACAAAGAAGGGCATCACAGAATGAATGACAATGAGTTCTTGACTAAATCATGGACACATGAACACACCATATGTGCATGCAGACACATACTTAGTACATATACACAGACATAATCGGGGCCTCTGGGATGGGAGTTAGAGAAAAGTTCACAGAAGCAGATTATATATAAAGGGAAGGTGAGTGATAAGGACTGATAGGAAAAGAAGGGTGAGGGAAGAGTATTGGTGAGGATCCAGAGGACAGAGGGAAATTCTCAATGACAATTGAAGAAAATTAAAAATGAATAAGAAAACATGTACCCCTACTTGAATACTTAATGCTGTTTATTTTAATTAAAAAAAATACTTACTCTTAGTCACTGAACAAAATTATGACAGTTTTGTAAATTTATCCTTACCTTTGAGAGCTTCCCTCTTTTCCTTGTCCTCAGGTACCCTCCAACCTAAACGGAAGGGGCTCCCTGGGCCACCCCAACTTCCTCTCCCACCCCAAGCCAATCAGAATTTTGTCCACTCTGTTCTTTCTCTAACACAATCATCTGACAACACTTCAATATGTACCAGGCACTGAATGGGGTGCAGGACCTGTGGAGGTTAAAGATAGTCCTTCTCCTAAGGAACTCATGCTTTAGTGGAGGACGCAGCCAGACATGTGTAGTGTGATGGACAAACAATCAGGCTCTGGGGGAAGCTCAGCAGAAGGAATCTTATTTAAGAAATGAAGGCAGGCTTCTCAGAAAAGGTAACATCCCCACTGCCTTGTGCCTGTTTTCCAAGATGATAATCATCTTATTGGCCATCTGACACAAATATGTTCACTTGATAATATCTGAGAAGCTGTTCTGCTGGGGACATTTTCTAGACCTGATCAGTTAGTGAGTTCCACTCTTCCCAAAGACTGTGTTTCCTTCTGTAACAGGAATGTGAACAGATGACTTTAAAGGCAGTCTTTTGGTGACCTCAAGTCTCCTTCCATGTGCAGCATCATGAAGTGATGTTACATATTCTTGGAAAATTAATCTCTAATTCTTATTTAAGGCAATTCCAATAGTATATTAGTATATACTATATACAATATCTGATAGTATATAATATAGTATATATTTAATCTGCAGATGTCGTAGTATTCCCATTCTGAAAAATTCTCAGTAAACTTGACTCCCTTACTACAATTACTCTAAATGAAGATGTAGAAAATTCATGCAAAAGAACCAAAAATATGTATAATGGAACAGATGAACTAAAAGGAGAAGAGAGCTTTCCACCAATGGAAGTATATGGAAATAATAATTTTTGTCTTAAACTCATTGCCATTTCACAGAAAAAGTTATTTCATCACTATTTAAAAAGTCAATCTTTATTCATTTCTATAAGAGAAAAAGTAGTGGAAAAAGTTATGGTATCAAGGACAAATATTTTCCTTAATGAAATTGTCTGCTTTTTCATGACAGCCAACAGTTCCTTAACCAAGTTGAGAGATTAATAATGGTTTACATGAATTATGGGCTCCTACATTAGGCATGTGGCTGAGTTTTGAAAAATTCCATTACTTCAAAGAAACAAAAGCATCTTAAGGTCACATAGTCTAGTCAGTCATTTGATGTTCTTAACTGTAGTGAAAAAATCCAGTCATTTTTCAGAGAAATTGAAATTTGAATACTGTCCAATAGTGTTTTCCATTGTCTAAGCTGTGTCCTCTAAAAATATAGTTCTATCACAGGCTTGTGGTATTTTCTGTGGCCTTCACGTTATAGTTTAGTCCTTGGTGGAACAAATGATACTGTCATGTATATACTGATATATCAGACAGTATAGGTTCAGCTACATATAGTAGAAAATCCAAATTAACAGTTGCTTAAGAAAAATGGAAGTTTATTTCTCTCTTATGTAAAAGAGGTCCAGAGGTTCTCTATATATGGCAATATGGAAACTCCACAATAATCCAAGACTTATCCTTGCATTCTTCCAACTTTTTGCTCTACCATCTTAGTATATGACTTTAAACCATAGGGCACCTTAGATATTACAAGATGTTTGCTGCTAGAACTCCAGACACCACAGCTGTGTTTCAGGAAGTAGGAAGAGTCAGTTATTATCCCAGCTGTTTGTCTTCTTTTTATGGAACCTTCCCTTTAAAATCCTCCCAGTAATATCCTCCCTTAAATCAGTTACATGGTCACACCTAGTTTCAGGGAAGCTTGGAAATAGTTTATTATACTGGTTGATTTACTGCCCCCCATAATTTAGGCATTATTTCATCAGAACCTGAAAAAGGAATAGATACTGGATAGAAAACATGCAATCCTTCCACAACAGAAAATCATCTTTTGTGTAAGGCTTAATGGCAAAGACTGAAAACAGAGCAAGTTATTTGAGAGAGATTGGGAGCCCATGTTAGGCTAGGTGCTTCTAAGACATTCAAGTGGAGGTATGGAGAAAGCAGTGGATATGGAGTCTAGAGCTTGGCAGAGAGGTCAGGGCTACAGATAAAATTTTCAGAGTCATAAAATATAGGTGTCATTTAAAACTACAGAAAAGGTTAAGATTATCTTGTCAATTAATAGAGAAGAGGAGGCCAAGGATTGACCCTAAGGACTCCAATGTTTTGAATTAAGGAAGAAATAGGAGGCCCAGCAAAGGAGACTGGGTTGGGCAGAGAACCAGGAGAGAAGAGCCTCAAAGAAGCCAACTGAAAAATGTGTTCCAAAGGAGGGCAGTGGAAAGGTGAGATCATAAGTAAATTGACCAATAAGATCTTAGTGCTGAAGTAGAAACACAAAGAGTGATGGATTGAAAGTGAGATGTCTTAAATCAGGAGTTTGAAAATGGTGCAGCCGTTGTTAGTGAGGTCTGGTATCTAACCAGGAGTGGATAGATGAACCAGAGGAAAGGGTAGCTAGAAGGGAGTAGCTGAGGGTGGTGAGGAGCCAAAGTGTTACAGGACTCATCTATGGAAAGTTATCAGGGATGGTTCAGGAGTAATGGTGGAGAGAAAAATAGAAGACTGGGTTCTAATATCTTCAGGAATGAGGGAAGGGTGACTAGAAAGTGAGTTGGAGCGGAGATGGTAGAGGTTATTGGACTATTCTTCAAAGGAAGGATAAAAATGGTCTAGAATTGTGAGGAAGTGAGAAGGGAACTCTGGGGACTTGGAGAGACAAGCAGGAGAAAAGCGAGCTTCAAGAAACTGTTTCAGTTGGAAGAAAAAAAAATCAAAGAGAATATTCAAAGAAATGGTTTAGGATATAGGAGATTTACTGATTAGGTTAGGGATTTTTGCAACCACATGAAGATAAGGATCTGGGTGATGATGGGTGACACAGAGGTTCTGCTGAAGTGGACAAGGATGTAGCATCAGATGGGAATAACTTAACAATGTTTTAAATTTTTTACTATAGACTCTGAGGATTGTCTCCCTTGGCAGTTTGCAGTGATAAAGTAGGGCCTTTTCTTCAGAGAGAGGGGAGCTCTGGAAAATCCCCTAAGTTCAGCTGTGGCCAGGGAAAATTTGGTTGTCCTCATTCTTTTTATCAGTTTTATAGTTTCATTCTGTGGCTCTTTGTAGATGGGCTCAACCAGTCCAATGTTGATAAGCACTAAGAATATTTCCTTTTATTAAACTTTATCTACTTATTACAATAGTGCTACCTAAGCATTTACTTTGCCCATAGAATCAGCTCTAGTAGAAGAGATAATACATACAAGATACATTTCTAGAAATAGAAATGCCACATAAAAAATATATATACATTTCAGATTTTGAAAGTATCAAATTGCCCTCCAAAGGAGCCATGCCAAATTATAGTCCTACTAACAGTGGATGAGAAACCTTAATTAACAAAGTTAAATAAGTCCTTTGCCAGAGATTCAAACTGACTTCATTATGAAATAGATAAGTCTTTTGTGATATAATATAAAAAACCTTCTAATTTACTTGTTTTAGAAACCTGAAATTTTACCAAAGTTGAGTTAAAACCAGGGTTCAGTTATGGTCAAAGTCTTTGTTCTCTCTAAATTAAACGACAAGGTTCTCCTACACAGAATATCCAATTTCCACCACAGCATGTGCCCTTCATCCCTCAAAACCATTGATACCCTGCAGAAAATCTGAGAAGCACCATTCAGGTTAATGCTCTACCATCCAGTTACTAAAGGAAGGAGACCTATTGTGCACAGACACCATTTCCAACATCATGTTATGTTTCATTCATTCCAGGTTTCTGCTTTAACTCATTCAGTCTAACTTTCCATAGCCAGAGGATTTTTCTGGACACTTGAACAGCTGCTCTCTCTAAGGCAGAGCCTTATCCAAAAAAAACAAATGTTATTTGACTCACCTGTTATTAACCACATTACTTTTTTAGAGATGTATTCTTACAAGTATCTCCCTGGGACTGGATCTTAGGAAGACAGCAGCCTTATGAATGTGTCACAAGATCAGCCAACTAGTAACCAGAATCAGGTCTGTCAAAAAGAACAAACCAGCTGTGTGGGTAAATCCACAGTCTTCCTGAAAGCCAGAACCAAGGAAGTCTTCGAATTAGAATACATCCAGCTTTTCAAACTTCATTGCATCTTATTTTCATGATCTAAATTGTCAGCAGTAAAAGCAGAAAGATTGGACCTGGCAAATTAAGGCAGATTTTGCCACACTGCAGATGGAGAAGGTGTTAAATGGCAGCAGAAGGCAAATTGTGGATATTTCTTTTTTGTCTATTTCTGACATCCCTAGAGTTGAAAATGTAAGTTGCCTTCATCAGTCAAACTTGAATACGGTTATTATAAATTAATAATATAAAATCTCACCCCCATGAAGTTTCTTTCTCTTAAAAAAATAAAAAATGGGAATCTGTTACACTAGGAGGCTGACAAGTTCAATTAAGCAGGCTAAGTTTCTCTTCTGATTAAATCTGAAATGAACTGAATCGTTTCATTTTAGTCATGGCCACTAAGCCTGCAGTCGTATTTAGTTAAGAGCCCTCACATGTGGCTGCAATTTCGTTGCAAACCCACATTTCAAGTGAGATTTACAGACTCCGATTACAGTGTAAAGCTGAGGATTCAAAACACCAGAAAATAGGAACTAAACGTAACTGGCAATTCAGACACATGTGACCGGAGACGATATATGTCCATGAAATATCAATGACTGCTATTGAATAATTGTTAGTCAAATCTGAAATCTTTCACTCCACATCAAGATAATTGGGCAACATATAGGCTTATCATAAAAAAGAGCAGTTTTTTTAAGTTCTATTTTTTTTTGTATAAGTCAAAGTAACCATTGAGAGTCTACATGACAGGAGCTATGAACAAATCACATCTCTGCCAAAAGGCACATCTTTGTGGGTCAGGCGACTGAGACAGCTGGGGTTCAGGCCATGTAAAGCTCAAGGACCTGCGTTTGCAGATCTGGGCTTGTGGGTGGGGGGTCAACCAAAATGAAACAGAAATTCTCCCTCCTCTTCCTTTCTTCCTGTTAAAAATACAAAACTCTGCCCACATAAATAATGTCACAACCCATTTGCCGAGAGACATACCCAAGATATAGGCTTTGACAAATTGATTCTAAAAAGATCTTTCCACCCATTAGTCAGTAGTGGAACTAGATGTTGTCTACTCTTGGAACCTGAGAGTTTCCTTAGTTATGCACTTCATTTATCTCTTAGCTTTTCACAAGGTACAAGGGGTGAGAACAAATAATAGACGTTTGAGCCTCCTCTCTGGCATCCTCATCCTGGCTCAGAACTCCAAAGCTGAGGGCAGGCAAGCTTCTTTAAGAATTTATTCACCCCTAGAAGGAAAGTAAATTCCAATTAGATTTTCATGCAGCAAGCATTCCAATAAACATAAACACACACACTTGCATGCATGCACACACTCATTCACATGCTAACATTTCCTTCTTTATTGTTTGTGTTAATGTTGTTATGTCTGCAAACACTGAGGCCCAACCAAAGAAGTAAGCACTAGGGTGAGTGGAGAGGGACAGAAGAAAACCAGCATCCCTGAGTGGGAGAGCCCACATAACTGGGGAGAGGGTCAATAAAAAGCTTATGTGGCTCTAGGATGATGGCTATAATTGGATAGGTATCAGGATGCTATGATAGAGACAAATGCCTGGCGGCTTGTCAGCCCAGTATAGGGACTTAGGGAAAGCATCCAAAAAGACAGCTTGCTTAAAAGGAATAAAATAAGCAAATAAGAAGTATGGAGCATTCTAAGACATGACTGGTAAATCAGAGGGGTATAGGCAATGTGATTAAAAAGTGGGAGATGGTTTAAGAAGCTGCAGTCAACAACCAAGCTGCAAAGTTGAATTTAAAATGTCCAAAGGTAGAATCAAAGGGACTTGGAAACTACTTGGATGGGAGAGAGAAGGGTATCTCTAAGACGACTAGAGAGCACAAGGTATATGGAAATCACCAATAGCAAATTCAAGCAGAAGAGCAGGTTCCCAGGAAGGAAGATGACATGTGGGGTTTGAGATATGTTGAGTAAGCAGGCAGAGGGTCTTCTAAGTAAAGAGGTTCGAAAGTCCATCTGGTAAGAGGATCTGGGTCAGAGATCTGACTTTTGGAATAATTGGCATTCAGGTAGTGTGTATTGAGTCCGTTGAGAGAATAAGAGACATGAGGAAGAGGAAGGAAGGGAGCCCAGAGAAATAGTGAGAGGAGTAAAGGAAGAATTGAAGACTGAAGATGACTGGTTAGGCAAAGTCCGCAGAGAGGCAGAAAACTGGAATAAAAGAAAAAATATTGGTCTCTAAAATAACTTTTAAGAAACATTGAAAATTTTCCAAAATATTAAATCACTCTCACATTTCCAGTGATAAGGTGATCTTGCTAGGGGAGATGATGGAATCAGTTTACATATGAATAGATCCTGTCTTTATGCATAACCCCAAAGGTCATTTTTATGGAAGATAATTTTTTAAAGTCTTAATAAAGAAATCTATCTGCTTCATTGCATTGTATGATGGGTTTGGTCACTAATATATAATCATGTATATAGGCTAACTAGTTACAGAAACAAGTCCTATTATTGTGTCTGCAAATATAATGACAATAATGTTAATCATCTTTATTAGGGTGATTCATTCAGAAAATACTTACTAAAGTATGCTTTAAACTTCTACAGTGGTGAATGTCAGTTATTTCTCAATAAAACTGGTAAAATCTAGCCTGCACCCTAAAAAAATTTACTAAAGACACTTTATAAGATAATTTTATTATAATATTAGTTTAATTTCCCTTAATATCAGTGTAGTCTACTTAAAGTTTCACATGTTGCTTCCCAAAAATTGAAAAACTAGATGTACTTCAAATATAAATTTAGTAAGTTCTATGTTCTTGCATTTGTTTGGTTTTTTTGTTGCAGATAAAATTATTGTTTGGATTTTGCTTTGAAGATTAAAAATCAGATAAGATCCTATTAGCTGATTAAGCTGCTGTACAAGGCCAATTTGTAATATGAAAGAGAAGTTTATTCCTTCAAGCAGCTCTTCTCTCTTGGAATTTTCACTGTTCTCTGAGCTTCCTTACCCTCCTGAGATGGCCCCTGTCTTCACATCATGATTCCTTGTTTCTTCTCTCTCTAGCTCCAGGCTGTGAGCACTGCAAGGGTAACTGCTGCATCTCTTCTTCTCAAAACACTACCTGGTCCATAGCACAGGTTTGGTTAATATTTACAGGTAGAATTTTGTTTGTTCCTTGTACTAACTTGAAAGGAAGCTCAGAACTCCCCAGGGGAGCTGATCATAGGGAGCAATTCTCTGCTATCCAGTGAATGCATCTGATGTGCCAGACATTATTCTAAGATGCTTGAGGAATACAAAGATGGCAGAGAGTTCCCTTCCCCAGAAAAGCCTACCCTCTGGTAGGGACAGCAGACTTGTGGGAAGTAAACTGAAGTAAGAACTGTGACGGGGGTACAGTCAAAGTACTATGAGAATAATGGACTCCACTTGGGAAGGAAGGGTGTGGGTATCCATAGAGAAATGTGCAAGTTGGGCCTTCAGTTTGGACTTAACAAATAAGGGCATCTTAATTAGGAAGAGGACCCAAAGCCCAGATTTTCCTGCTCCCCTCTCTACTGTTCTATCCCTACCTCCTCTCATATCCTTTCAGTGCAAAGGTGCAAAGGTGTTCCTTTCAGTGCAAAGGTGCAAAGGGTTGCTGACTGAAGAGTCCCTCTGTCTGCCACCTCTGGAGTTTGAACACCTGGCCCACCCATTTTCTCCTGTTTACCTTTGCACAGTTTCAGGATTCCACACGTAAACCCTCTGCCCCATCAGGGTCATGGTTTTGAGTCAACTCAAAAGGATTTGTTTTTAATCATGAGCCAACAAGAAGCATGTTAAAAGTTATAACCTCAGCAAAGCCTCAACGAGATAACATTTAAAAAATACTGAAAGAAGTTGAGAAGAGTAAGTTCCATGAATCTCTGTAGGGAAGAACATTCCAGATGGAGGGACCAGTAAATGCCCCTCCTCGAGGTCAGATGGTGCACAGTGTTTTCAAGAAATAGAAGGAAGCCAGCATGGCTGAAGTAGAACAGTTAGAAGGGGCATCAAGATGCACCTCATTGGAAAAATCTAATATATCATAGTAAGGACTTTGGTTTTTGCTGTGACCTGGGGTCCCAGGATTTTGCACAGAGAATTGGATGACCTGAGCTGATTGATCACTAAGGATGCTGGGATGAGAGCAGCTCAGAGTCAGAGAGGTAAAGATGGAAGGGAGACACTTGTGAGGAAAACAGAATCGCTGCTGGGCTGAAAGGGATGGGCAGAGGGGAGAAGTGAGCAAATACAGAAATATTTTGAAAGTAGAAACACCAGACTTGCTGATGGACAGTGTAAGGTTGTGAGAGGTGCCCGGGATGACCCCAAGGTCAGGGTTTGCTTATTGCCACAAGCCTTCTCAGAGTAACAGTGGCCTGTCAATGCTTCCAGGAAAAAAAAAAAAAAAAGCAAGGAATAAACAGGAGGAAAGTTCAGGTGCACTTTTACTTTTTAAGCAACCTGTCAAGACATAAACTTCAAAGACAGAGACAAAAAAGGCAGAACTGAAAACACAAAAATAGATTCAAAGCACTATTTTCAAGGTTTCCCTTCTGTTTCATTTTTTTTCTTTTCTTCTCCCAAACCAAGGTCTGTTCACTGAGGTGCATGTGGCCACTTTCTTTGCATCTATAGATCTTTTTTTCCCATCACTTTTGTGTTGCTGATGCTCAGAATGTTCTGTGGCAGCCAGGAGCTTATCTGATCACTAACCTAGAGGGTTCCTGTGTAACACTGCCTGTGACTGACTTGGTGGGAAAGATATGAAGGGAATTCTGCGGGCTGTTTTATTTAACAGCAGACAAGAAACAAAATTCATGCCCTATAAGTGAACAGAACTTCAAGGATTATTTTTGTAATACAGCATGGAGCTTCTGTTTTACATCAGAGTGACTGGGTCAAGGAATTTGATTCCTGGTCATTTTCAAAATTCACCCTTATTTACTTTCAATCCTTATGCTTTGTTCATTTCCTTCCACATGTCCCTGCCACCTCTTCAACACACTCATTTGAGGACACTCAGCTGGTATCTTTTTGCAAATTTTAGGCCAATCTTAATGATACTATACTTGCATACTAGGTTTTGACATATGTACCTATGATTTGAGCAGAGTTTGCAATTTCTGAGATTTTAAGTACACAAATATGTGTTGCTATGTAATAATACATCAGTTTAAGAGTTTATACCACAATAGAATTTATTTTTAAGATTGCCTTAAAATATGTTAAAAATTACCCCTGTGCTCAGTTTGAAAATTACTCAATAAATTCATGATTCTTGATCTATAGACTCAAAGCTATAGTCATTCTTTAGACCTATCCCGTTGTTTCAGCCTTGATGTCAGTGGGGAATCACACCTAAAATCATTTATGGAGGCAATCTCTTTTACAGTTAAGTTCACTGCATCTGAGACTGCTAAAAATTAATTCTGTTTTTGAATATATCTTCATATTTACAGAATTTAGGGAAAGAACGACCCGACATTCAGTCCATTAATAACAAAACTTTCTGAGTAACAGTTTCTGAGCATTTGTCAGAAGTCATCTCAACACCTGATATGTATTAATCCACTGAGCCTTCCAACAACTATATGAGATGAATGTTCCTCTTATAATCCTCACTTGAAGATTTTAAATCTGAGACACAGAGAAGTTAAAATCCTTGTATATAAGGACATTTTTTTGAACCAAGCCAAATCCCTGATTCACAGCAGTGATTTCTTACCTGCACTCTGTCCTACCAAGTGCTAGGGAAAGCTAATTGCTATTTTTTCATTTAAGATCACAAAGGTGTCAATGTTTAAAATTTAGAAGACCAGCTCCATCACCTTGACCTTCTCAAATTCAGGAAGATGTAAAATGATTCTTTTTTAAATCCATTTTGGAACTAACTTTGGGGGACTAACTGAAACCTGAACACCAATCTAACAACAACCCAGGATGCTTAATCTATTGAGTCAGGATGTGGCTAGTTCCCCAATCCTGATTGTGGGGATTGAGAAGAGATGTCAGTGATTCTCCTAAAGCAGCTCAGGGGCATGTCACTCCCTGAGCTCTCTGTTTGGTTTGTTTTTCTTCATCCTCTTTATTTCTAGAGTTCTTCCTATGCCACCCACTGTAGTAATCTTCTCCATGCATGTTCTCACATAAGACTTACACTGAACTCAGGAGCCACTGGAATTGGAATTCCTGTTGAACAGATGGGGAGGCTGAAGCTCAAAAATATTCAGGAACTTACCAAAACTCACCCAGCAGAGCCAGTGAGAGAAACAGGACTCAAACCCAGATCTACCTGCTTCTAAGTCACCTCCACTTAACCACAATATTGTACTGTCCCCTCCTGCTTGTTCTCCCTAGTGTGTGGCTTTGAGCTAACTAGGTCCTAAAGGTGCCAAGCCTTCCTACCCCAAGGCACAAAGGGTCATTTGATAACCCCAGATTCCATACTGATTTTTGCCCCAGCAATCTCAGACTTGCTCTTGTCTTGTTAATTCAGCCTAACAGCTTTGCTCAAAAGGTGCCATGTGGGGATCCCAGGGTTGTCAGTTGAGCTGGAATGAATATGCCATGCTTTGTCTTGTTCTGCCCCACCACCCTCAAGGAGCATACCAGTATGCTGAATTCTGAAAATGGGCCTTCAGATGGGCCTTCAGCTGCTGCTTTTCTAGAGATTAATCTTTAAGGAAAAATCCTTTTCAACTATGCAGCAGCATTACCAGCACTAAGAATGCAGAATGGTTGGTTGTCAGGTCATGCTCACTGGGACAAAGGTTGAAGACGTGGGTTGAAAAGACAGATCTCTAGTCAGCCTTGCTGCTTTGCCTTGTTTCCTGTAGGGCTAAACCCAGAGAGAAAACAAGGCTAATCCTTCCCAGCTTTCAGTAGTGTAGACAGTCTGACGTGCTACTTACTGCAATGGAAAAATGCTAATATACCATCTTAGAAGACCCTCACTGGGCTATGAAAAATGCTTGAAAACACCCATGGTTCCAATTCTAGAATCATTTCCTACCCTCTTCTCCAAGCCCTCTCTTCAAGAATTTGGAGAAACAAGCCCCTGAGGGACACTTGTCAACTCTATTCCAAAAACTGCTTCCTAGCATCAGGAATGGTTGAACCTTCCAATGCTTTAGGAGCCTTTTTATTATTATCATTTCTCTCTGGCTTACATCTAAACGCTACACAGGTCTTTATACCACAAACAGTATGCCATTAACTGGTTTTTATCAAATGTTTTTTTCCTACCGTGATACATGATTTGGGGACGTTACTTGAATTGGGTTATTTCAGGTTTTATTTCTATATGCTTATCTCTTCCCTCTTCTGAATGTTTTCTTGTCTTATTTATTAGTTTACATATCATTTTAAAACAGCAATTACTGATTTTCTTTATTTCACAGAGCTGATGATTTTCTAAGTTCAAAGAAAGACCCTGAGATGACAGAATACTTTTATCAGTTGAAGCATCATCTTCTATAGTTTTAGAACCTCCTATTTCCTGTTCTTGACTTCTCAACACAGGGTTTAAGGACTTTTGGAATTGTCTCCCACAAGAAGTACCCCTCTTTAGGCTTAAACCTCCAGGACACTGAAACCCATGCTTCATTACTTTCTAGTCCCCACAGAGGACCAGATTTGGCATCCATGAAAGTGTATTGTATCCACACTTCCTGGACAACGCCAATCCCCTGCCTACCTCCTCATTCCTCACAGTCCTTCTTTTTCTCTCCTGTTTGTTCCCTTTCTTATTCTCTTTTATCTTCTCCTTCTCCTAGTCCACAGGCTTGCTTTCCTTTCCCTCTTTCTTCCTAAAATTTCCCTTAGAAACAGTCAAATTCAAAGTATCTTCCAACTCGGTAAACCTAATGCTGACCTTCAGTGTCTCTCAAGAGGCAACAGACACCATGCCCATCACGTCATCCTTCTTTCCCATCCTTCAGGAAGCCAAGCTACATGCTGACCTACTTTTCTCCCTGCATCGTTTTGCTTCCTGGTCCTCTGAGAGAAAGCCCTATGACATACAGTTATTGCCTAGACTAAGGAACTTACTAGAATCTACCTTTCTAGTAGCAGCATGTCTAGTTTTAAGACTAATAAAGCCTATGATGAGAAACGGCTCTGTTCTGTGTCACCTTTACCATTGGAGTCTACAGACCCCACTCTAGCTTACAGCTTATCACTCCCAGTCCAACCAAGCCATCGCTATGACCACACGCCCTGTGATTTTCACCCAAATAGGGGAAGAATAGTGGATGCCAACCTGCCTGTCCTATCCTAGGAGGAGAGACTCTCCAAGAGAAACGTTTTGGAACTCATTTGGTTTGGGTTAGTTTTAGTCTAACTCAAAAAGTGGGCAAGATCCCCTTTAATCTGCTACTAAAGATCCCAGCCCAAAACTCAGGCCTAGCTGGACAACCATGGGAGTTGTGGTATTCTCAGGGGCTCATAGCAGAACCCAAACAATAATCAGTTTAAATGAGGCTCCTTTGTACCTTGAATGTTGGGGAAGGGGAAAATTAAGGATAAAAATAGAAAAATGTGCTTCACTAATCTCCACACTTTTGCATGCTTTTTTTTTTCTGTGCTTGTTGTGTGCTTTTACCCATTTATTATATCAGTAATAGAGAGGAAATGAAGCACTATACTTGTGGGACAGATGTTTAAAATGACTTTGAGGTGGTATTCTTTCCAGTACCTTCCCTAAGCATCTCATCACCTAAAGACACTACCTGATGTGCTCAGTTGATCATTCTTGGCCCTAAATCCCCAGTGGAATCAGCTGGCTCTGTGGCGTCTTAATTGCAGCTGGTTCAGCTAATTCAGAAAGCTGGTATATGGTTCCAACTCTTTCAGAAACTACAATGTTAATTAAGAAAAAATGTTTGAAGACTGAAGTCAAATCAAAGGACCCCTGGGTTTGACTGCATTGTCAAAAGCCAATTGGTGATGATCATTTAATGCAGAGAAATAGCTGTACCATGGGAGCTATTAGTACCTTTCGATCTGTTTTGAATCTCAACAGTAGGGCGAGTTTTAGGGTTGATTGGAACCTTTGTTTATTTTGTAAGCACCTGGGAGAGAGGGAATAAGTCCAAGTCAAACCTTTCATCTATGGCCAGCAGCATGAGATTCTCAAATAGAGCTTTGTGCTGAAGAATCCACAGAGGTAAGAAAGTGCCCTTCATGCAGAGAATAAAGCACTGGGGTTGGACAGTTGCTGCCACAGTGCAAAACTGAGGAGACGACACAGGTGTTTGGCCAGAGCTTCGCCATTTGCCTAAGCTTCTCGCTTTATCTTCCTCCTCATCCTGTCTCCTTCCCATCACTTTCTCTTGCTTCAGGGAGGTTCAGAGAAAAGGCTTCAATTCTCCACAAGATCGCCAAGAAGAAATGCCAGGTGGATGAGAATGAGAGACAGAACGGGGCTGCCAATCATGTGGGTGAGTTCAGGGGGACTTCTATGGCTGTCTACAGAGGGGAGTAGAGAGGCAGGACACCGTGTGGGCAGCCTGACTGCACCCACAGAGACCTGCAGCTAAGTCTGGTTTCCAGGAAAAGCCTCGCTTCCCCTGAAGGGTACAGGACACGAACAGGCATATCATGTCACCTGCTCTAAGGGAGCTACAGGAGAGCATAATGAATCTCTGAGGAACTATATAAATCAAGTTTAAAGAGAAAAAATAAACCACCTCCTATCAGGTATCTCTATGGAAAAGCAGAAAGCCACTACATTACATAAAGAGGACATACACACATACGCACACATACCTGTCATTTAAACACTTCACAAAAAGTAAGCATACTCCCTCTGAAATTCTTTCCTAGTTACCCAGATCCTGTACTTCTGACATTGCCTATGGCACACCGACTAGGTTATTAGAGGGTTCATTTGGTGACTTCTCAGCTGAGAGGTGACATGGCCTCTCCTTTCTTAATTATTCAGCAAACCTATCCCAGGTCTTTTTGGATGACTTTTTCTGAGCTCCTGTGTGACCAAATCATGACATTCAGGCATCTTATTTTAACTTAGAGCAGGATGTTCCTCCTCTCCTGTCTGTAGCAGCAATATAGCTCTCTAATTCTAAATCCAAACTAAATTTAACCTAATCTGGATCTATGCTATACATGATGCTATTGAGAAGAAACTAAAATTATCTGCAGGCAAAATTCAAGTGTTGCACCCAAAATACATGACACTCAGAAGAGTTGCTGTCTCTTCTGTTATCCTGACATCTAAAATCTTTGGATTTTAGAAAATCTTTGGAAAATCTTTGGCCAAGAAAAAGAGAAAATTTAATACTGGGTATTAAAAGAAAAAATTGGAAGGAAAGCTAAAATGTTCATAGTAGTTACTTCATGGAAGGGGGATTATGAATTGTACTTTTTTTCTCTGTTTCTTTATGCTTCTGTGAACTTGGGAAAATTTTTTAAATGAGCATATTTTGATTTTGTATTATCAAAACACAAAGGCATACCATAAGTCTTTTGTACGGCTACGTTTGCTCAGGATATTTAAACTCCATTACACAATCTACTTTTCCACACCATTTTTTCTTTCTTTGTGGAAGGAAGAAGCTTAAAGTAAAAGACTTAGATGCCTTTGGTCCCAGTTCACCTCCTAATGACTGGCTGACCTTCAACTTGGATTTAATTTCCCGTGAGGTGATAGGACACTTATTTTCAAGGATCCTTTCAGGGATGATGGGGTTTGGGGACAACTTTGTAACTAAAAGACAGTGTGTGTCTTCTCCATTCACCCAACATTTTAGGCTCTTCTTTACAACATGACTTTTACCCCTATTGACACCATTTGCTTTCTTTGTGTATGTGTCTAAATTGCATTACAGAAAAAATCGAACTCCCAAACAGTACCAGTACTGACGTTGAAATGTCGCCACCCGGTGATGCTTCCGAACCTGTACAGAATGGAAATCTCTCCCACAACATTGAAGCTGCAGAAGCCCAGGTAGGGCTTTTTCCTATTGTTCTTCTGGGCTACTGTTCTTATGGATATCCTAGTGGGGATGTACAGATCCTATAGTCTCTTCAGAGGCCCTAGTTCCCAGGCAAGGCTTTTAATCCTGGTGTATATTTTTCGGTACCAGCCCAGGACCCCAGACACTAGTAACTCTATCTTCATTGACAAATACATATCCTCTAAGCCAGGGTGAAGCCGGAAGACTCATGCATCAATTAGCCTGAGGATAACAATGCAGATCCTTAGGTCATATCCCAGACCTCGTAAAACAGAATCTCTGGGAAGCAATACCCAGGAATCAGCATATGGAATTTGCTTTCCTAGGCGATTCTTAATACACAATAAAGTTTGCAGTCTGATTGTTTCCCTGCATCTTGAAAGTCATAGTTAAATGGTGGAAGTGCCTCAGCCATCATACCCTGGTCAGCAGCATTGGCCTCCTTTGTCCCTACAGTTGAAATTAGTCAGTATCCTGTGGTCCAGTCCATGTTCAATGATGCAACAACTGTTAACCATCTGATCCGATAGTTATAATATTTAACATTCACAGATTTTATGTATTAGAGATTTGGCACTAGGCACTCTACATATGTTTTCACCTTTAAACCTCACAGCTGAAGGTATCAGCATTTATACCTCTATTTTATAGTTGAGGAAGCTAAAACTTAGCAAGATGACGTAGTTAATTGGGATTATCTAGCTTATAGGTAGTAGAGCTGTGTTTTGATTTCAGGACTGTCTAAATACAGTGCCTATGCTATTTCTGCCATACAACTCTGCTTCTAGATCACAGTTGCTCAAAAAACAGACAAAACTGAAAAGTTTGTGGTATTTGTTAGAATTCTCGATCTCATCCTAATCAAGTGAATCAAGTTTTTCTAAAGAAGTAAGCCCTGAACATGAATTTTAATCAGACACCCTAGGTCAGTGTTTTTCAAATATGAATGTGCCTATGAATTTCCTAGGCGGTCTTGTTGAAATTCAGATTCTGATCTGTCATGCCTGGAGTAGATCCCAGAGTCCGAAATTCTACTGAGCTTCCAGAGGATTCTGAAGCTTCTAGTACTTTGAGTACTAGTGTGTGATGGTACTCTGGTGGCTTAGGCACTAAGCTGGTGACTGGTGTGTGAGCCATGTAAAATCCAAGGACCTGAGTTTGTGACCCATGTGGGAGGTGGGGGGGCGACCTAAATAAATAAAATTGATAGATAAGTGCTTCCTCCTCTTCCTTAAAATTATTCTTCTTCTTCAGAGAGACAGAGAGAGAGAGAGAGAGAGAGACAGGAAGCCAAAAGTATAGATGGACTTTGAGGCTGTTGTGGACTGCTTCCTGTCACTAACTGTTAACCTTTGTTGACTGTTACTCTGAGTGAGACTGGAAATCACCAGAGGGTTGTCAAGAAGGGGAATGACATGATGTGAGGAAAGACAATGGGGAAGTACACCTTGGCTGCTGTGTTAGGACTAGACTGGGGGTGTGGAGGGCAATGACAGAAGGAAAAAGGCCAGGAGGCCAATTTTATATCCTGGGTTGGTGAAGAATACTGCTCTTTCTGTCTTTTTACTTTCTGTAGTGCCTAATCCAGATTATTCTTTGAAAACCTTTAAAGTGCGTGTTTATGTGCTTTGGAAGTAGAAAACCTACTGACTGGATTGAGTGCCTTTCTCACCTAGTAAATCTCCTTCTTCCTTCCTGCCCTTCATAGGCCATAAAAATAAGCAAACAAATAGAATAAAGTTTGTGACCCACGTCTCTAGACAGAAATTTTTCCAATGAGCTGAAAAATTTGAGTACCCACAAATAGAAACCAGACTTCAGCCAGTCTACACCAGTGCTCTCTTCTCCCCTACACTCAAGGAGACTGCGAAAGAGGAAGTCCTTGCTTCTTAGAGAAAAGCATTTTAATTGTTGTCTATTGTCTGAAAGAACATGCAAGGAAGTTTTCTTTGTTTAAATGAAAGGATGTTGAGTGTCTTTTCATGTTCCTATTGGACATTTGTATGTGTTCTCTGGGAAGATATCTCTTAAGTCCTTTGACTATTGTTAAATCTAACTATTTGGTTCTTTCCTGTTGAGTTGTTATATATTTTGGAGGTTAACCTCTTGGCAGATAACTATTGTCAAGCACACAGATATTATCTCTCATTCCATAGGAGCTTGATTTTTCATCTTGTTGTTTTCTTTGCTGTGCTTTTCACAAGGTACACATAAATCCTGTCACCATGTTGTCCACCACATGTATCTGATTTTGTCGATCATACGTCAGTAAAGATGGGGGCCAGAAATGGGGTAGAGAGATTTAATTCTATCATGAAAGCAAAACTGAAATAGTGGCGAACTTAATGTACTATATACAGATGTTGCTTTACTATGATGTGTATCTTAACTGATATAACGTTATAATGCAATAGTCTATCAATAAAATTAATTTTGAAAAATTTGAAAACAAATTAAGGGGAAGGATAGCAACTCCTTCTGCCCTTCTGTCCTCTGCCTTCTAGCCCCTTGTCCTCCTGCCCAGAGTCCCATGATCCCTTCGCATTAGCTCAGGGGTGAGCTGGCAAAGCAGCTACATCCACATGGGTAAGCAGCATGTGGCAGCAGGAGGCAGCCCCAAGGACATCAGGCTGCCCTTGGGGATGGCATAGTCACAGGTGTGCAGAGGACAGCCTAGTCATTGTGCCTCTCCATCTGGCTGGCAGAGGGACATCTGTGCCCTCCCCCCATAAGGGAGCACCTTGCTGCAGGGCAGTGAGTCCCACAGACCTCTCTCTGAGCAGAGCTGTGTCCCGAGATCTCCAGCAGAGAAACAGAACAAGTGTGTGCACCAAAAGAGATATCAAGGGTAAACAGATGCCCAAAGAGCCACCTTTGCTACAACAAGGCCAGGTGGAAAATTTCAGATCCATCAGGGACAAACTACCTAATCTCATTTCCATTTTCTTAGATAATCATAGTATTTGCTTCATTCAAGCTATTAAGCAGGTTATGTGAGCTAATGCATGTAGAGTTAGTATAAAGATAAATGGTATTTATATTAGCATGTGGTCATACTTGACACTTAAACACCATTCAAGTTGTCCCTTTGTTGAAAGAAGCAGCTCAGTGTTGATAAAATGAACTATATCATGTTTGGAGTGTTCAAGGCATATGAAGTAAATAAATCAACAACCACAGTGGTAGGTAAATGGTGGTGGCCCAGTGTGATTCTAATAGTCTGTCCAAAGTGCTCTGGGAGCCTGAAGAGGGAGAAATTGACCATAACTAGGGATGTATAAAAACTGCACCCTGTCGGTGGTGAACTTAATGTATTACAGACAGGTGTTGATTTATGAGATGCACACCTTAACCCTCTGTAATGTTATGATGCAATGCTGCATGAAAGGAAACACAATGAAACAAAGACGCTTCAAAGAAGCGTGAGCCAGGTGTTGCTGAAAGAGTAGGAGTTTGTTCAACAAAGAAGAGAGAACTGAGATAATAACATGTGCAAAGATACAAAATCTTAAGAGGAAATTCATGTTTAGTGATTAGTGAGAAACCAGTAAAACAGAAGACAGAAATATAAGATAAGGAGTGATGTGAGAGCCTCTAGAAAAGTAAATTGGGTGGAAATTCTTCCATTTTTCAATTAAAAAATATGTAGTGTTCATCTAAAGTGTGTCCGGCAATGTACAGGGCCCTGGAGATGCCCATATGTTCTAGCAGAGCAGAGAGACTGCAAGTACAAACAGACACGGATGGCCATGAGAGCCACCAAGAAAAAATTAAGCATGGTGATATGATGGAGGAGAAGTAGAGAGGTCCCTTTATTGGAGAGGTGGCCTTTGAACTGAGACTGAACTCTAAGAAGGAACCATCAAGGGAACAGCACAAAGGTAGAAATGAATGCGACTTCTTTAAGAAACAAAAGTCAGTGTGGCCCGGGAGTAGCGCAGCAGAGCTGGCCCACTTTAAAGATCATGAGAAGGAAGTTGACCTTCCTCTAGGGCAGCAACAGGCCTTTGCAGGTTCCTGTATAACTTGCAAAAGATCCTTGGGACTTCAGTGTGCAGATTAGACTTGGGGGAAGAAGTTTTATAGCAATAGTGGAACAAAGAGGTTATAACAGGAGTTGAGACAAAGATCATGGTGGTGACAAGGACAGTGCAGACATGGAGGTAAGGAGAAGTACATGAAAACCCTTGCAGGCTGCCATGCTGTCTTGATTTCTTTCGGGGCGGGGAGTCCTGAGGGACTTAAGGGAGCAGAGCCAGCATCGTATTTGTCTTACAGGAAGATAGCTCTTTCAGAACAGTCTAGAATAGGCCAGAGTAGAGACTAGATATTGGGCAGCAAGACAAGAGGCTATTGCTTCAAGGATCAGCAAACTATGGCCTCTGGCCAAATCTGGCTTGCAGCCTGTTTTTGTGTGATCTGAGACAAGAATGTTTCACATTTTTAAAGTTAAAAAAAATTAAAAAACAGCAGTAGCATATGTGACAGAGACCATATGGACCACAAAGCCTAAAATATTTACTATCTGGCCCTTTACAGGAAAAGTTTGCCCACCCCCAGTTTAAACCATCTGCAGTCTTTAAAAAAAAGGAGGTGGGGGGAGAACGAGGAAGTTCTTCATGTACTAATATGGAATGATCCTCTGTAGATGTTGTTAAGTGAAAAAGGCAACATGCCAGATTGTATTCTAAGTACTATATTTGTGTGTGGGGGTGGAGAAGAGAGGGCTATATGGTCATGCTGATTACCTCCTGAACTGGAGCCTAAGGAATGGGGAACAGGGTCAGAAGGAGACCTTTCAAGATGCAGCTTTTTGTGACATTTGAATTTTGAACCGGTTACCTATACCAAATAATTAAAATAATAATACATTAAATTAAAACAGAAATAGTATGTTTTAATCATTTTAGAGCAGACTCGAGAAAGATGACATGAGTTCAAATTCCAGAACAGCCACTTGCCAGCTGTGTGACCTTAAACAAGTTACTTAACCTCTTGTTCTCCTTTTTTTGAAACAGGGATTATAACTACCTATTTCAATGCATTGTTAAGAGAATAGAGTGCTCTTAGACCAGTCCTTGTCAGATAGAAAGCACTAGATAGATGTTTGCGTTATTAGCAATACTTAGAAAAACTTCAGAAAAATGCCTAATTAGCCCAGATGACAAGATCTTAGATTAAGTATTGCCTATGGCATGGATGGTTTTAGGATAGAAGGGCAATTTTCCTCTCCCTCTCTGTGTTCTTCTAGGTTAGTCAAGTAATCAAAACAACATCAGACAGTAGGCAGGAGGAAAAGATCAATATAAATACATACACATAGAGGGAATCTGCATAGATTATGACGATTCCTTTTTCAGTCAGGGACAAGTGGGTATATATCCTCAACTAAGGAAGAAATAGGAGATTGGGGACTCAAGGAGAGAGGAGGGACACTCAGACGATGGGCAGAGTGTGACTGATGCCCTGTAGGTACTTGTTTGCCCTGTCAGGAAGATTACTCTAATAGAAAGGTCCTTTCTTGCAAATCATTCTGCATCTGGATAGTGCCCCTAATCTGCACATCTAGGTAATGAAGGCCATAGTTTCTCCTAAGACTCCAGGCCTCAGTTTACTTCAGTTCAAAATAATCTAAATGCCATAGTGGTGTGTTCTCAGAAGACCTGTTCTGAATACCTTCAACAGCAGTGGCTGGATTTGAGAGCTATTAACTGTTCCTGAAGTAGAATCAAGAAGATATGGTAATAAATTGGTTACAGAGGGTGAACAGAAAAAGGAAGTTGTAGACTGGATGATGGGGTGAATGACTCCAGAGTCAGGAAAATAAAAATAAATTTTAAAAAAAAGATGTAAAATGGGAAGGCTCACCCCACCCAAAGCACTCTTGCACAGAAACAGCTCCACACCTTTTTATTGTGCTAGTTTTCTTTCTTTCCCAGTTATATTTTTATCAAGCTACATCAAGGAAGAGGTGTGTGTTCTAACTTTGGAAATGGAAACATTGAGCCCCATGCACCACATATGCATTGCTAGTATTCTCCTGAGGGGTTAGCTCCTGTAATTAACCCGCTGTTTTAAAAACCCTATTTACACGTGAACTAATTTTGTACTGACACCTCATCTTTGAGCGCTTTCTTCAGTGCAGACTTTACACTGGCAGCAAGAGCATTCTAAATATTCTCTTTCACAGAGGAAGCCCCTTGTAGAAGATTTTTTGCTTCATTTGTATACTCTGTGGAAGCAAGAAATAATTGGACTTTTTAAACGACTTAGTGTTAATTATTCTCTCCCAATGACTGCTGACACAATGCTGTTGATTGTAAAGCTGAGAGAACTGATTTGAACTACCAAGGAGACTTGCCCAACTTTCCCAAGTTTTTAATGTTAAGAATGTATCCAGATTTAAAAGATAGTTCAAAGCAATAGTCTCTCCTACTAGAGCCCAACCCTTACTTAATTTTCATTTTACCCATCTAGACAGCAGTCAGGTGACTTCGCTTTCTCCATGGCACTGCCTGGCTTGCTGCAGCGTGGTCCTCAGTGAGTCACACATCAACCCCTTTAAGCACATGCTGACTGGGACATGTTAGAGGGGAAATGCTTTACAAACTGCTTAGATTTTAAAACCTGAAAAATCTAACATTTTTATTATGTCTTACATTTTCATGTATTGTGAGATCACTTTCTATTTGTGTACCTTTTATTTCATTTCACCGTCGATATTTCTCCTTGTCCTTAGAGAAATCAGAATTGTCCTTGCTGTTTAAGAGTCGTCCAGTCGCACCAGTGGACAAACAGATTTATATAAGAAAATCACATGCCTGGCAAAAGGAGCATAGAAATACAAAGAGTATATAAAAAGAGTGTGTACACATATTCACACAGACATACACACAAACATACGAACATGAATGGGTGGATGAATGGATGGTTAGATAAAGAGATAAAGGGAGAATGTGTAAAATGCAGGGGTTTTTCCATTTATTTTTAAAGGAAAAGTACAGGCAGTAATGAAGGCCAGCAGGCGTGCAGGCAGGAAAAGAAAAAGAAAGCATTTCTATTTATTTTTACTTAGTTGTTCATCTTGGTTGTCCCTCCTTCCTCACCCTGCCCCCACATTCATGGGATGTATATGGACTGCACTCAGCCAGAGACAATGGACCTAACCACTACTCCAACAGCCATTTTTCTTGATTTCTGACTTTACCACTTAAGTGTCATCTACCATGTTACGTTCCTTCTCCCTTTGGAAATTCAGCCCTGACTTTTCTATTCTGGTTTAGCACTGGTCTTTACTTACACTCAGCAGAGTTTTTAAAATCTGTTTTCATAAAGTCTCACAGTGCTGATAAAAATGTTAGAATATTATGTTACTAAAGATGAGTGGAGAAAAATGATATAAATGATTGTAATTTTAGATTTCTCTATTAAAATAAGATGCATAAATATACTTCTGTTATTAAATTCGGATCTCTGAGGGTAATGAAATAAAACATAGTAACCAAAGACAGCACTTTACTATGGACGTTGCTGTTTAAAGTTGCAGCTGTTACTTAGTGTTCCTAGAGAGATTTCATAATGTATGGTCCAAACGTTAGCACTATTAAGGATTTTCAAGATTATTCATGCAGATGGTGCCCAGAATCCATATGATGCCTTCCTTCCTAAAATATTACCTTTAGCTAGACAACATTTATGTTCTTAGCAGCAGTGATATTTAACAGAAGGTTTGCAGAACCTCAAACCAGAATCAAATTCAAACAGCAAATATCTTTTCTAAATAATTAAGGTATAATAATCAGTCCTATTTTGCACATTTCAAAAAGAGCCACATATCATCCTATTAATGAAATTATTCAACCTCTTGGAACATCAGTAAAACATAATAAGAGGATTTGGTCACCAAAAAAAATGGAGGCTTTGCTAAAAATTGGGAATGCTTCTCAGTGTCTGACCCTGTCATAGAACTGGGGCAATGCTGAGAAGAGAGTGGAGGCCTCATAGTGCAAGAAAAAAAAAATCCAAAAACACTTCACTAGACTGGATTTTTCAGGGCCCAAGACATCTTAGAACAATGATTATCTTAGAAAAAACTGTTTTTAAAGCCAAAATTAGTTTTACTTACCAGCCTTAGTACAGGGATTCCATTTCTAGAAGAGATAACATTTTTTTCTCCTTTCAATCTATTCCTATATTTTTTAAGAAAAAGTTGAGGTTCACTTTCTATATGATGATGTCCTAGACAATATTTGCCAAGTGCTTAAATGCAATTAAGGGACTCTCAAACACATTTTAAAATGAAATAGATATCAGACCCAAGGCTCTACTTAAATTTGAATATTGTCAAAGAATTATATATTCACTGAGAATCTTGCTGTTAATAACACCATTTGTCATTGTGCTTTCTGAAGGAGTTTGAAGAACATCTATTAATCATTCACATAAGATACACTAAGGGCTGACTATTAATAAAAAAGTAAAAAACTATTACCACCCTGAAAAAACTAGTGACATTAATATTACCATTCCTATGAGTAATTCTTATCAGATTGATTTAAAAAAATGATGAGAAGGATTTTTAGATTATTTCTTATAATTTTCCAGTAGCTTTTATGGTGACAAATCTTTTGTGATTTGTATCAGCAGGATTTACGAAACCCATAGAAATACTACAAACACCAATTTACAATAGCAATATAGAAAGAAATCAATCTCATCCATACATTGCACCTCAGAATTACTTGGGCAAAATGCAAAGTGAAGGAAAGCAATTGTATTTCAACCAGACTCTCCAAATGCCATTTTACATTATAATAAAACGGTTTCTTGGCTTCTTGGAAAACTTAGATCCAGACAGCTTCATCACTCACAGAGAAATATTTTGAAAACTTGATTTCAATTCAAAGTCATATAGAAGCAAATTAAGTTTTTCAGGTTACCGTTGTTGAATGAAATCTTAACATTTTGTGTTTAATATGCTAAATTCCTGATGCTAGATTTTTATCCATCTACATGTAAAAAACTATGGTGTTATGAGGGAATAAATTATTTTTTACCACTAGGCAAGCAGAAATTCATCACTTTTTTAAAAATCTGTTTGCTATTTAAATGTTAGCTCTGTTAGTTCAGGATGTCCACACAGAAGGCAATACAAATGTCTCAGATGGTAGTCCCTTCCAAAAGAGATATTTTTTTTTACCTACCTCTTTTGACAGAGCCTTTGGAAAGCGATAAGTGATAGAAACATAGATAATAAGAACAGAGTGGAGAGAATGAGGGCTATTGGTAAAGAATATAAACACAAAGATATTGAAAAACTATGAGAACGAAATAAAGAGAATTTTCTAAGATTCAATAAAGAATGAGTGAAAAAGCCAATTTCAAAATAAATTAATATAAGTAAACACAATGACTTATTTCAAAGTCAAAAAATCTATTCTAAAATGAGGTATTTTTAAAAGACAAATATCCTTATGGTGAGTGTATTAGTCTGCTTGGGTTGCCATAGCAAAATATCTTTTTTGGGGTGACTTAGCCAACAGAAATTAATTTTCTCACACTCTGGAGGTTTGGTCAAAGATCAGGGCTCTAACAAATTCACTTTCTGGCAAGACTTTTCTTCCAGGCATGACGACTACACCTTCTCTCTATGTCCTCATGTGATATTTCTTTGGTGCGCATGTATGTTGGAGGTGGTGGGAGAGTCCTCTCTGTTATCTTTTCTTATCAGGTTATTAATCCTGTCAGATTAGGGTCTCACTCTTATGACCTTATTTAATCTTAATTACTTCCTTTGAGGTCCCATCTCAAAATGCTCCCAGGCTTCAACATACGAATTTTGTGGGGGATATAAGCATTCTTCCCATAACAGTAAGGACTCAATTCCTAGAGTTGAGCAACTGAATTTTTCCAAATAAGGCTCCGTGGTTTTTTATCATCAGACCTAACAAATTTTCTTCTTCAGATTGCTGTTTTCTTTCCCCTTTTCAAAGATATGAGGCGAATGACCAATGAAGTTTTCTTTAACCTTATCCTCCTTAACTTACCCTTCCCAGAATTCTGAGTTTGATTTCAAAATGACTCATCACTCACCATGTTTAGCAAGTCCCAAACTATGGTTTCAGGGTCCCAAAAATGTATTTTCCCATGTGTCACTTAGAGATTTTGAGTTCAGGTCATTGGGTTTATGAGAACAAAATGATGCCCAACCCAATGGTGAATATGTCTATGGGTCGGTCTTTTCCATATCCCAATCTGAAGAATAATGTTCTAGTTCTGATAAACATAATAAAAGCCACTAACATGTTGACTCACTAATTGACCAATCAGTTTAGGGAAATGGAGATAAAATGAGATATATTTACTATCCCTACATCAGCCGGTATTTCTAGGTTGGATATTCATATATTCAAATTATTCATAAATTTATAGTTTAAGCCACCCAGCCTATGGTATTTTGCTGTGCAGCCCACGCAGACTAATACACTGATCATAGGATATCGATAGTTTTTAAATAGATTTTCTTTGTGCTAGAGCAGTGGTGTGCTTTAACCTTGTAAAAGGGAGGCCACTCTAGAGAATGTTTCTTGGGAGGCACCTTCTACTAGCCAAATAGTAGTTGATTTCAGAGTCTTCCTCCGTGTGAAAGGGTGATTGTGCATTTTTTGTAATTTCTAGTTTTGAGAGTTCCAACTTTACTATTGTTTTTAGCTCTGCACAAAACACAGACTCAAGGAATTGCAATATTATGATTCTTACTGTCTATTTGGAAGCTTTATTTATTTCTGAGAGAAATTCTACTTACAGTCTACCAACTGAAATTAAAAAGCATATTCTCCTGAAGGCTCTGGAATTTTCCCCTTCATCTAATTTACAAAGGCTGTAATAGTTATTCCTATCCCCTGAAATAAAGTCAAGTCAACTGCTGATACCACCACCATCAAAAAATGCTCACTAAACACTGAACCACTGAACAGAGTGCTGTTTCCACTTTCACGTCACATAATAGAAATATTGAATTTTATTGCTGGAAATAACATAATTCACCTAGTCAAACTTCTTCTCCTGCATGCCTTTGAAGAAATTATTATCCTAAACATTTATTGAAAATAATAAGAATTACCAAGATTTATTGAGTGTTTACTGTGTGCCAAACACTACTCTAAGTGCCTTCCATAGATGAGCTCAGTTAATTTCATAACAGCAGTAATGTTGTAAAAGAATGTGCTGGTGCATGTGGGTCATCTTTGCCTATTCATCCTTTTATCCACCCCTTCATTAGGTGAGGCATTTTCAAGATTTCTTCTCTCCCTCAGAGTCTCCCACATGCACACTGAACCAGCACACACACCTCTTCTCCAGTTCCCAAGGTAACATAATTAGGAAAGTTAATCATGCCACCTTTGTCAAAGAATATTTTTAAAGCTTCAATTATGAAAGAGGACAGAGGTAGGAGGAGAAGCAGGCAGTCCCTGCTTAAAGTCAGTACTGTTTTGTTGGCCACATACTTCACATGGGGTTCTAATGAACTTTGAAGTCTGAATGCTGAACCTGGAGATAATACATCTCCTATTACAACTCTTGCTAAAGTTAGCCTCTGAAAGTTTATTATTATAAAGCGCTTAATTCATCATCTACAGTGTCCCCTAGAGATTCGTTTTAGAAGTAGCCAGTACAGGACTATTCAAAGTTGAGGAAATCAGGGGTGACATCAAGCAATGAAACGTGCAGAAGATCTCAAGCCCTCGATTTGGCCATTAGTATACTTGATTTCCCCTCCTCCATATCAAGCCTGGGCTAAATTTCTGTACTTTTTATCTTAAACAGAAATGCTGGAGGGAAAAAAAAGCCTTTCTACTAAACCTGTATTTGTCCAGTCATTCTTCTTATAAGCATTCACATTTCATTTTCAAATTTGTAACCGGCCCCTTGGAGATTTATCACCCAAGGAGACAGAGGAGGGAAGAGAGCATCACAATGGTGCCTCCTATTCACCACATACCCCCAAATCTGCCCTTCATTTCACCTTAAAAGCAGTATAGATAGTGTAACAAAAACACCATAAACAGCCTGACTGATAAGCAATAGAGATATGTTTCTCACTTCTGGCCACAGAGAAGTCCAAGACCAAGTGTCTGGTGAAGGTCTACTTTCTAACTAGGAACAGATGACCATTTTTTTTCAGAGTCTTCGTTTGGAAAAGGGCAAGTGAGCTTTCTGAAATCTCTTTCATAAAGACACTATTTCTAACCACACAGGCTCCACTGCCATAATTAGCCACCTCCCAGGGGCCCCACCTCCTATTATCATGCCTCTGGGTTTCAACATATGAATTTTGGAGGGACACAAGCATTCAGTCCATAGCAGACTCAGTGAAAATGGAGAGATACTTTTCAACTAGCTTTTTCTAGAAACGTGAGCTTTTTCAAGAAATGTGCACCATCCAACCTACCAGAGATTAGCTTTAGACTTGAGCAAGGAAAATATATCAATCAAATGCTTAGTGTTGCTATAGGTAGCATTTTTGTTTTAACCAGTCAAATTTAGTCTCAAACAAAGTTGGGATTCTGGTGTAATTGGACATAGAGCACATTTATGCCTATTTATGAGGCAGGAGAGAGGCAATGTAGAATGGGAGAAGATCCTGGTGGGGAGTCTTAGACTCAGCATGGCACTGTGACTCTCTACCAGTCTATCACTTCATTTTAGCATCAGATGAAGAGGCTGATCTCAGTGAACAGGGGCCGTCCAACTCTGAAGTTCTGGGGCTCCCCTTAGAACCTAAAACTAAACGATTCTAAATTATTACAGAGGTCTAGGATTGCAGCTTGTCTTTCCTGTCATATCAGTGTCCATATGATGAAACGAATGGCAAGTTCTTGGCCAGGAAGATGGTCCCACGTTAAAGTATTCCAGGGGACACGAAGCCCTTACTCCAAAGACATGGTTTTTACAGGCTGCTTAGACCCGAGAAGCAGTGAGGTGCACCAGGATCAGATGCCTTACAGATCACATTAGTGTATGTTCTTTAGCTGGGCCAGCATCTCCACTGATTTGCTTCAAGTCACACAGCCAATTAGGCAGAGATGAGATTAATGACAGAAAGGAGGAGTATTAACGTGTATCGATGTCTGGGTCTCTGTCAGGCACTGTGCCTTCGACAATTTTGGGAAAGTGACTTTCCCAAAATGCCTCCCACATACTCTATATGTTCCACATGTTTTATTAGTGTCTTTTTAAAAATTTTATTGAGTGTGACATTTGTAATATTCTTGATGTGTCCTCCCAGCCTCACTTCTTAGGCTAAACTAATATTTTTATGGATCCCTGTCCCCACTTTTGACCCCTCTAGGCCCTGTTGGTGACTCCTCACAGGTACATGACGTGAGCTTTGCTGTCTTTGGTATGATGTGTGAATCCTGAGGCCGAACAATGTGGAGATACAACCTGATATTTTTTCTGCAGATATACTTTATAAAAACAGCAATGCAAAAAACTATGTTAAGGACCATTCTCTTTAAGTAGAAGGACAAATAACATAAAATGCTCACCTTTATCTAACTTGACCCTGACCCAGTGTTGTAGAGTAAATGAGTTATATTTTTAAATGGATATTTAAGTGCAGGCATCTTACTTTATCTAGCATCGTGACACAGTGAAGGGACTCCCCAAAGCGAAGAGGTGGCACTCCTGCATGCTGAAATGAGTGGTCCTTTTGTGGGAGCTAGAGAAGTGAAGGCTTCACTTCTACTCTTAATCAAACATGAGCTGAGCTGAGAGATAGGCAGATTCAGGCAATCCTCTGGGATTGCCCCTTTTGAACAGTAGATGAGATGTTTCAACCAGTCAATAAAACTGAACTTGAAAATGACCTATTTTCAGATGACTTCCAGGTTTTCATTTTAATTCTCTGATAGAAAAGACTGCATTAAAGTGGACTTACCTTCACACTGAAATCTTGCACAGTGTCCTTCACAGCCAAAAATAAAATTGAGTTGTTTCCAAGAAATATTTCTCTGGCTGTAGAGGCAACCTCTGAACTATGAATACAGCTCTGGTCCCTCCACTGGAGACCTGATGTGTTTCTGGAACAAAGCATCAATACCAGGCATAAGTGGAAAGAGCAGAAAATGCACATGCAAAGATGCTGAATAGATTCTCATGATACTCGGTCACAAATGGACAGGCTCCTGCTATTCCTTCTATTCACAGCACAGAAAAATACAATTAAATTGCAGTAGAGTTCCCAATAGATGTTAACTGGCCCCTGCAACCTGTGGGTGTTCTAACAGCTTTCAGCCTTCAGTGTTGATACTAGAAGGTGGTTGTCCATTTGTCACAAGTTACCACTTAGAATAACTCCTCCCACTTCTCTGTCTCACACACACATGCACACACATACACAGTTATCCCTAAAATCCTATAGATGACTGAGTCTCGTTTTAAGTATGTCCCACCTTGTTTTAAGGGTTCTTACAAAATTAATCTTGATGACAAAGAATTAAGTAAATAGCTTTGAGAAAATCAGGAAAGGAGTAAGACAGGAAGACGGTGAGCACAGATTTCAGTATTGTGATTGTTGGGTGACGTTTACAAATTTGTCTCTGAATTCCTCATGCAAAACAGAAAAAGTGCCATTTGCCTCATTTGTGGCATTTCTAGAACTTTCTAAGTTTCTCAGAAGAAGCATGACTATTCCCAGTAACAAGATGCAATAGATATTTCTCCTTTGCTTCCTTGTAAAGACGACATCATATCAGTTACAAAAGTGTTCCACTGTGAGCAATCAAAAAAATCCAAAATAAAAATGACTTGAATAAAGATAGAATTTTGTATTTCCCTCAAGTCAGTACAGGCAATCCAGGGGTAGAATGGGACTCTTGATGGGAGTCAGGAATTCACATACGTTTGGATTGTTTCTGATGGAGCACACACATCCCCACTTAAAGATGCATCGCAGACCTTGCATAGGATACTTCCGATTAGATCTCACTGACCAGAACTTCATCTAATGACCATATCTCACTGCCAGAGAGGCTTAAAATGGAGTCTTTATTCCAGGTCTTGATAAAAGTATGCTTTTATTACTAACACAGAAGTATAGTATATTCATTTACTCAGGACTGTAACCAAATACCACAGGCTGAGTGGCTTCAACAATAGAAATTTATTTTCTCACAGTTCTGGAGGCTAGCAGAGCCTCTGAGGCCTTCTCTTTGGAATGTAACTCTGTGCCCTGATCACCTCTTCTTAGAAAGACACCACTCTAATGATGACATATGAACTCAATCATTTCTTTAAGGATATTCTCTCCAAATACAATCATAGTCTGAGGTGCTGGGAGTTAGGGCTTCAATGTATGCATTTGGTAGAATACATTTCAGCCCATAAAGTTAGACTAGGTATTCAATTTCATAAGAAGATCTTGCCACATTTTCTGCCAGCATCTCTGCAACTAGATAAGTAATAAATTCTTTGGAACTTTTTTGTTCTGTCTCCTCTTTTAATTCCAAATCTTCTAGAAATCAAGAGTCCTAGAACTTAGCATATTGCTTTCACACCAAAAGGTGCTCAGTCAACACTTGCAGGTGTACTCACTACTCAAGGACTCACAGAGCAGAGACTGGAGGCCAGAATTCCTGATGCTACCGTCTCCTCTTCCCATCACACTGCACTTCACCTTGGAGGTCTGACAATCAAGCTATTTTAGACCCAGATTTTCCATATAAGAAGTTGTAAAGCTATTGATGACCCTAGTTTTGCACAATTCTAGGATTTTTACAGAGACCCCAACAGGTATCAAAAATCATTGGAATTTTTTCTGGACTGCTCTTCATTCTTTTTCTTTTCTGTGGACAGTCAACAGAGAGGAGGTAAGGAGGAGTTGTTGCAAGGTCAAACCTGGATGTCACAACACCAAGAAACACTGGAAGATCATTGCCCTAACCTCAGCCACCTCTCCCTGAGGTTGAAACTAATTAACATGCCAGAAGTCCCTGCTTGGACTGAGGCAAAATGGGCCCCAAACTGGGAACAGTATTTTTTTCTACTTTTCTATCCAGCTTGCAAGCTGTCACTCATTAAACCAGAATAAGATTGCACTTGGCAAGAAACAGAGAATTTCCCCTGAAATATGCTGACAGCCTTGCTCCCAGGACAGCTCTTAAATCCACTTCTGGATTCTAGACTCTTCTGCTGCTCTACAGCAGGACTCAGCTCCCAAATGACATGAGGTCCTCCCAGAGAACACTATTGATACAGCCTGAGACACAGAGAACACTATTGATACGGCCTGCGACACATTCTTGTCCTTTTCTGCCCTAGCAACAAGCTACCTCAAATGCAGCTTTTGGAAGTTGTGCAATATAGCTAATTGTTTGCATTGGACAGTAGTGTGTTTAGAGCTTATACATCTAAACAGACAATTATTTTCTGCTATTTGCTAGTAGGCTGCCTGGTGACTTTGACAGATGGAGAAAGAAGCTAATCCGTAGGTTATAAGCAGAAGGGTTATTGATGAAATGTCACCATCTGTTGGTGTCATTAAAATGATATGAGTCATAAAGAGTTGCTTTTGTTTTTGCTCAGGAAAAAAAACAAAAGGTTAGTTTACAGTTTAGAGAGAAAGTTAATAGATTGCAAGTGACAGAAGGACCAGCCTGGGGAGGCGTGTCAAGCCTAAAAGGAGGAGGCGTGATGAATTCATCAGGTCTCTTCAATAGGTCTTCAGGAAAGCGCTGGAATCCTCTGTCTGACTGAAACTATCTCCTCATATGAGATAGAATGGGATCCTTATTAGGATGAAGCGACGCCTCAACTCTGCCAGGGTCCCCTCCATTTCTGAGACCTCTGTCAAGTGGGGAGAGGAACATCATTCCTGTGGGTTAAAAAGAAAGATCCTATGTGGGAGGACACACTTCTCTCCTTAATCCTCATTGACCCCACTGCCCAGAGATTATTCACGTAGCCACCTGACACCTTGGGAGGCTATAAACCCAAGAGACAGTAATGCTCTCCATCTGCTCTGTCTCCTGAGAGGAGGCGGTGGCCCAGCAGATGCACAGGGACAGAAGGCCCACGTTTCCATTTGAATGGGAACTGTCAGGATGGAGTCAATAAAGCAGTGGATGGAAAGATTACCCACATGAGCCAAAGGAACCAGCTTTTGTTTTTGTTGACTTTATTACATTCCTCTTTTCAGATCCATTATTTTTTATTTGGGGTTATTTTTGCTCTCATTTTTGTCATTTCTTTTATTCTATTTTGGATTTAATTCACTCTTCTCTTTCTAATTTCCTAAGGCAGAAACGTAGATTGCTTTTAGATCTTTCTCCTTTTCCAGCATTTACATAGCAAAGAGAAGGAGAATATGAGGCACGTATTTAATGAGGCTCCAGACAACCAAAATAAACGATGCCAATTTCCTAAATCTGCTTTATTACCTAATCCTCTTCATTCCCTCCTATTTGCTGTTTATAAACGTTTACTTATTGTCAATGACATACAACCCAAGAGAAAGAACCTGTTATTACTAATCCTTTTCAGCATGGCTTAAGATTCCTTTGTTTTTTTCTATTTTATCTCCTGAAGAGAACATGTGGGTGATTGTGTAAACCACTACAAATCCTTTGGACAGTACTATGTTTTCAATCACAAATAAACAGCACTGCCTCGAGTTGCATCTCACATCCTGCTGGCCTCTAGCTGAGTCCTTTTCCCCTATGCCAACTGGCCTGAGCCTGCCCCGCTGCCACCTCCTGAGGGAGAGAGGTATTGGTGGGAGTCAGAGCTGCTGCTTAAAATAATGCCCTGTGCTGGAAGCCAAAGCAGGGGGGCAGCAGCTTTATGAGGCCTGTGCCAGTTATTTTTAGGGTCTCAAAAGAAAGCTTCTAGGGAAAAGTTCCTGTTGATATTTTTAGATCTGCTGTTTGGGCCTGCTGCTGCACTTTCATTTTTAAACAAGCAGGGTTGCGAGTGATTGATACTGTCTGCAGTGCTGTTTTGGAAACTCGCAGGGCCCATCTGACAAGCTAATGGTCATTCTCTGGGCCCAGATCTACCTTCTTTCTCTTCTTGTTCTGGGACCTCAGACACTGCTGACTTCAGTAGGTGGTGAATGAAGCCCTGGCCCACTGCTGCCTCGTTAAAAACTCTGACGCTTATCCCCGGCTTTCAAGTCCATGCCGTTGACACCCACAGACTCTGCTTTGCTCTCTCTACTCAGTTTCTCTCTGAAAATGGGCCATGTGTTTGCATAATGAGCCCTTGGCTGCAAGTAAAATGGTTTTGAATTTAATGGGGTGATTAAGCAGGTGAAAAAAAACTCACAACCACACAATAATCCACGAGCCAGTGGAAGGGCGCTGACGACCTTGTTACTGAATTGTTTTTGTGAGTACTTTCAATTCGCTCATTGAAAATCAATACTCTAATATTTTTAATTTAAAAAATTATTTTTAAATACATTTAAGTGAATCAAAATTATTTTAAAATATTTACTTTTAATAAAAAAATATTCAAATATTCTTCCCATGGATTCTGAATCCTGTGGCTTTGTCCTTCAGAAGAAGGGAGGAGGGAAAGAGGGGCATCAGAGCCCTATGTTCTGTAGGTGTGATTTCTCATCAGTTCATGGATCATAGCTGAAGTCTACTCCTGTTGACTGGGCAATTCATTTAAGTGAGAAACTGCAGCGTGTTCAGAGAGAGAAAAGAAAATCCTTAAAATTTCAAGCTGCCTAGATGATGCAAGACAACTCCTGATAAGGTCCAGAACTTCCCGCTTTCACTTCATGGCCTGAGGACATTCTCTTCTTTATTGTTCATTTTCTCTGCCTCTCTACTGCAGACCACAGAGACAACTGAAGAGGAGGATGACCAGCCCCTGAGCCTGGCCTGGCCTTCCAACGCCCGGAAGCAAGTCACATTCCTGATTGTCCTCCCCATAGTGTTTCCTCTCTGGGTTACCTTACCCGATGTCCGCAAACCTGTGAGTGAAACATTTTATAAACTGGTTGCTTATAATAAAAAAAAAAAAAAAAAAAAAAAAGGTAGAGCTTTTCCTTGAGTAACATGAATTTGAACTACATAGGTCCTCTTATAAGTAGATTTTATAAACAGACAGTATAAATGCACAGTGTTTTATAAATATAGCACTACAAATATATTTTCCTTTTCTTAACATTTGTCTAGCTTATTTTCTTGTAAGGATGCAGTACATAGCACATATAACATACAAAATCTTTGTTATCAGTAAGGCTTCTGAGCAACATCAGGTTGTTAAGTTTTGGAAGGGTCAGAAGTTACAGATTTTCAACTGTAGGGTGGAAGTTTGGGGGCAATACCTCTAACTCTCCATTGTTCAATGGTCAGCTGTATTTAACAGTATGCATAATATGTTTCTATTTGTCTTAAAAGGAAAAAAAGGGTGAAATGTGTGTGTGTGTGTGTGTGTGTGTGAATCCTGTGGAGCCATGAGTTTGAATAGGGCAGTTGGGAATGACTTGTCTCTGCTGTATGATGTCTGGGACTTCAGCTGGGAAGACTTGAATGGCTGGCAGTGACTAATATGCCTGGGCTAATACCTGGATGCTTCTTCACTGATGTTCTGGAAACTGGGGCAGCTGGGATAATCTACTGGAGTGCCTAACCATGGCCTCCCCAAGTGACCTGGTCTTTCTCACAGCATGGTGGCCTCAGGTTAGTCAGCTGTTTTATATGAGCGATCAGGGCTCCAAGAATGGGTGTTCCAGTAACACAAGGCAAAAGCTACATGGTCTTTTATGACCCAGTCTCAGGAATCACAGAGTCACTTCCACTGTGCTCTTTTGGTCAAAGCAGTCACAATTTGTCTTGATGAAAGGGAGAAGACCAAAGTTCTCCTGGAGTATATTGATATCCTACAGCTTATACACTTTTAATGGAAGAGTGTGTGTGTGTGTGTGTGTGTGTGTATACATATATATATATATATATATATATATATGCGAAAGAGAGAGAGTGAGAGAATTAAATATCTTCTACCTGTCACTTCCTAGGGGATAAAACAAACTAAACTTCAGACCCAAATCTACATGACCACCCAGCTTGGGTTCTTCATCCTAGTTCAGGATGCCAGAAGACAGAAAAGACCCTTTCTTAAAGCATTTGCAAGAGAATACTCTTCCAGTTTAGCATAAATCTTCAATAGCCTTGTGATGTTCCCACTTTCATGATTTGAAAAAGAAAATCATGTCCCATTAGCCTAGT